>CM067362.1:100444291-100534291 GCA_034401795.1 Chaetoderma sp. LZ-2023a | reverse complement strand
GTTTCACTGATTGTTTTGTAAACTACGACACACGTTTGCAAAGTGCTTTTGTTTGTATCATTTTTCACATGTTTTTCCAAAAACTGAGCAAGGGGTGTCTATGTGGGCCAGTTTCTACCACAGTGTCTGCGTATTCCCCTACCGTGGGCATTGGCTTTACTCTGCGGGGATTGCTGACCGTGTGCAGTCGGTATAATTTGCTGCCGCGGTTTTGGCGAAGCTTGACCGAAATGTTTCTTATTTTGATCATGTGACACGAAATTCAAAGTATTCCCGTTTGTCTCTGAATGCATTTCCATGTGGTGTGTGTCAAGGTTTAACAATGCTAATGCACGCGACACGTTTAGTATCATTTCTAGTGTAATGCCAGTTTCCCTTAACAGTCTGCGCTTTAGCTGAGAGGATTGACATTTCTCGACGACTTGATCAGCGATTGCATCATTTATGTCTGCGAATTCGCATGTAGCCGCTAACGCACGTAGATGGGTGACGAATTGTGAAATGGACTCGCCCATTTGCTGATTTGCCTGTTTAAATAGATAGCGTTCGCAACGAATGCATTTTACGAGGAGGAAATACTCGTCGAGTTTATCTGCCACTTTTTTAAAACTCTCACCTGCCTCGGCCAATCCACGAGCTACATCTAATACGGATTCACCACCTAAATGCAACAGCAAGGCTATCTTTTGCCTGTCATTCATTACGGCCGCAGCTGCTATGTAAATGTCAAACTGTTTTCGCCATTTTGTCCATCGCATCGATAATGGCGTCTGATCACCTGCCTGAAGGGTACTGAATGACCAAATGAGACCAATCCCCGGATGATGTAAACACTGGGAGAAATCATCATTATATAATGAGTAATCATTAATTGTAAAGAGCAATATCAACCCATTACACGCGTGAGGGAGAGAGGGTGGAAGAGAGAGAGAGAGAGAGAGAGAGAGAGAGAGAGAGAGAGAGAGAGAGAGAGAGAGAGAGAGAGAGAGAGAGAGAGAGCGAGAGAGAGTATTAGAATGAGAAAGCCAGAGGGAGAAAAGAGTAAGAGATAACGAGTGAGAGAGCCATTGGTAGGGACGAGAGAGGATGAAATGAGGACTTCATAGAAAGAGAATTCGACTCAAGGTGATAAAGAGAAAGGAATGAGCGAGCTAAAGGGTAAGAAAGAAACAAAATAAGAGAAATAAGAACGAGGGAAAGTATATATTCTTTTTACATCTTAAAATCAGATCAAATTTAAATCCATTCGTAGCAGTGTTTTCTGATTAGATTTACCAAAAGCACCCATATACGCAAAATGGAGAATGACATGCAATGGTGAAATGTCTGCGCACGTGCTCGTGTGATTGAATAACAAAATAAATTAAAACAATGAGAATGGACCCTTCCAGTTCATCAATCTATTCGTATGACGGCATACTCAACAACGGGAGGCGGAGGATGACATTATAATCAACTGCAGGATGATTAATTCGATTTAGTGCATATTAAATGTGTAGTAGTGATACCCTGTACGAATTTTATGACTTTACTATTAATAAACCATCTGCCAAATATTTTGAAACTAATTTGACAGGGCGCTGTTACTGCCATACAGTCAAATTAGTTTCAACATATTCAACAGCTTACCTGTATACTTTTCTGGGGATTGATAGTCAGGACTTCAGGATCGATCGATCTCAACAGAGGCAGAGTGTGGGTGGAGCTTAGTTAGAGATGGGCGGGGCATAGCTAAAACTAGAAAGGTCCATTGCCTAAAGATCCAGTAATACTGGTCAATGATTGGCAGCAAAGTATAACCATAGCAGGTACAATTGGATGAATGCATCCAGTTTTGGCTATGTCCCCTCTCCCATCACAAGCTAGACTCCACCCACGCATTATCCGTGTGGTAATCGAGTGATCCATGCAATACCTGAATCTCAATATCATGCAAACTATACAGATACGCTGTTCAATATTTTGAAACTAATTTTACATGGTACTGTTGCTGCGTATGGCAGCAACGTCGCCCAGTCAAATTAGTTTCCAACTTCAAAAACATGTTTATTAACACGTAAAGACATACAATTCGTACAATTTGACCAACTTTTAAGGGATTTGATGATGACATCAGTCTACATGTCACGTCATTGAGTATGACGCCACGTGATTGACTGAGAGACTTGATTCCTCTAGTATTGTTCATGCAGAGTATCAGCAGCGTTTACAACTGTAATTACAAATGTCTAATTCTATAGAAATAAAATCAGTATCCCATGCAGCCCCGAAGCTTTGATGCATAAAATAGGGGCATGCCAACGGTAGAAGATACAATCGTCTCCAGAGGTATGCGAAAAACGTTTCCTTTCTTCAACTATTTTTGATACATTTATCTGCTTAAAAGAAGCATTACAAGGGCAAATATATATATATATATATATATATATATATATATATATATATATATATATATATATATATATATATATATATATATATATATATATATATATATATATATATATATCAATTGGAGACACAAGTGTGGCATTTTCGATTCGATTTAATAAGCTATGGTCTGCTATTCAATGGCAACAGATGAAAGAATACGAATTGCTCTGAATAAAACAATAATATTTTATTAACTGTGAATAATTAATCCAATATTCATTTCTCTGCTTCTGTAACTGTAGTAATTAATACAACATGAAGAGACCTAGTGTCATAATGCCAGAAAGCATACTACATTGCCTCTGCTGATAGGGTCATATGACGTACACATGTTTATATGTGTTCAGTATATGTCCTATACCATCTCACATCTGTATTTCTATTCATCATTCTCCCAGTGCATTCTATAGTTTGCGTAATTTCTATTCATGCATACTAAATCTCAAATTTATGTAGTCGAGAATAAATATGTATACACATTATTTGAATAATCATACTATTTCTGGGAGATTTATTTGCTGGAATTACCTAAGCATGTATAAATATATGTTTATTTCTCAGGTCATGTTCTGAGCAATTACGTTTCCAACCATATTGGATATGCTGTATTAATCCAAGCACGAAGCCGGTGATTCTGTATGTGTTAGCATAATTCCAGCCATACAGCTGTGTCTTGTTTCAGAGATCAAGCATTCAAATATATGTGCAATACATGGAAATAAATGGGAGTTCCAGATTCACGGAACACACCTCTCTGGGGCGGAGCCATTCAATGCATGACCCTCCATTAGTAGATACGAAGGGACGATGACGTTGGTAATCTGACACTACCATCCACGTCAGATGTGTCACAATTGAATATAAATTGGCAATCATAAACTAACGTCTGGATGCTGTATCCATTCTATCATATGCACATATGAATTATATCGCAAACCCTTTTTTCTGCATAATACCATTTTTTCCACTACACTCCAAAAACCACCCAGTGTGCTTGCCATAAGAGACAGATGTGATGGTACGGGAGTGAAATGGTTAATCAAATCCACTCTAGTTTCTACCAATAAGTAAATACCACTTCACGCGATCGGGGTGTGGGGGTGTTGGGGTGTGGTGTGGGGGTGGGTGATTTGACACAACTGGGAGTAAACCGTCTCTCGAACTCGTGTGATTTCTTGTCTCTAGAGAAATCTATCACGCTGAATGTGGCATTAACGTTGGATTTGGCATCAACGTGGAATTGACATGTACAATCAAGCGAATGGTACATTATACCTTAACCATGTTTCTTCCGAATCATACAAGTGAGGTTTATATTAAATGAGATAATATGAAACCATATCCTGTAAATAATTTAGATGAAAGGCGACGTTGTCTCAACATATTCAACAGACTCTTCCTTATATAATAACGAGTAAGTCGTTTCTGTTCTGTGAGCGTGAAAGGAATGGTCAACCCCGTGGTGTTAATGAGCGCCTTCTGATAACCAATATGGTCTCTGTTCTAGACATGTGTGTTTATTCAGTGTCTGCTGTGGTTATTGGAAATGAGAATGCAAATTGCTGTGTCCCTTAACAGTATACGTAACTTGGTAGCCATTTACACACATTTCTGACCCATTTCACTACTTAAAGAAACATTGGTAGCTATACAAGCATTTAAACCACGCGCGATTGAAGAGTATTAGATAATCCAGGAGTTCTCTCCACTGGCATGAATCAGGCACCATTACATATTTACACAAATTTAAATAATATTATGATGATATTTTGAACACAGTGCATTGCCTATCACAGAGAAAGTTAGATTCATAATATTCAGCAACTCCCCAAACTGATTGCATTGCCATCGAGTTATTAGTACTTTAGGATTGTAAGACATATCAACGAATATTTGATAGTATTTCTTCAGAATGACAGTCAATCACAAGGATAATAATTCATTACTCACTGTATTCACTTCAGTAAAACTAGGTTAAAGATATTCACCATGGTCCAATCCAAAAGCTGGATAGTTAAATATAGCCGGTTGGTTTCCGATTCCGTATAGAATTTATTTGTGTCCGCTAAAACATCTAAAAACGTCCAAATAAAATAAAGTGGAAAGGAAATGTGTCTTGCGAACATAGCCATACAATCGGAAAGTATAATTTCATCAAACCTATGTTATGTAGTCACATTTTTACACTGTTATATACATTTATCCGTAGCAAGCGAGGGTGTCGGTCATTTTAAAATGTAATAATGATGCAAAATGATGAAGCCTGTAAGTCAACATTAACGTAATGGAATATGCACTTGCAGGCCAAGAAAACACTACTTTTGAAAATGTACCACTGACATGATGGTCTCAGTTACCGAGCTGTTCATTCCAGTAGAAAAAATAGTCTTCACTAGGCCCGCTAATTGACATTCCTCAAGGCCAGCGCAGATGCCGGTGTTGACTGGCTGTGCCTTGAAAGAGTTAACCCACTCAGTTGTAACCATGTTGCAATAAAGCACGTCCCGTTCCACGTAATTAATCATAACCAGCTGATGCACAGTACTCATTTCATAAAAATAATATACCCTAGTAACCTTTCCTTATTTTCTCACAGCGCGCATGTGTTATTCTTCCCAACGCTCCTCAGCGTTGTAGTCTATGATGCTACTATGATAAGGTCCTAGAGAGACAAAATATAACTTGTAACAATCTCATTAGTAAATAACGCAGTGTGGCAAATACTCACTAAACGTAAACACGTGCGTGAATATCAACAGACAAACGCGTGTACACTTGTGGGCGATGGCAACAACACCAATATATACCATGGCTAAATAGATAGGCATTAGCCTAATATGGACGGAGGTCAAGAAAAAGAACTGAACACATACACCCATCCTTAATGTTACTCTCGCCTAATCCTAGCCTTCGTACTGTCGCTGATAGCCATTAATTCTGTAAGCAAGAGAATGGATTCTTGAGTTAACTTTCTATTGAAGTTCATATATCAGCATTTTGTAAATCACATGGCATTAGCAGATTACGTCTTGTATATCAGGTCCATATCCAGCAGAAGAAACCCGGATGAAATGAATGATTTCCTGGTATTCTCATATCAAGATTCGAGTTAAATCATGATTTTCACTGTGCTGTGATACTATGTTGGAGATTTGAAAATATGTTCACCGAATTCTTCGGACAGCAACAGTTTACAGTCTTCAAAATATTCAAAATTCTGACGCTAGTTGTCCTTCCCATAATTATAAACCATGACGACATATTGTAGCATGGCGCAAAAGATATATTAATATAGTGTGCTTTGCCTGACCTAAATATCACAATGTTGGCTCGGCTAATATCTTGCTATCCTAGACCTGACCGTCACGTTCTCGATGGCGCAGCACATCTATAGCGAAATCTACAGTGACTGTTAAAACATGTTGAACTGTTATTGATCAATAAGTTCATCAATGACCATGCACCAAATAGCTACATGCTAGAAGGTAAGAAGCCATATACAATGGAAGACTCAATTGTTATCTATGCCCCGCCCATCTCTAGCTACGCTGGATTCGTGTGTTGCCTGTGTTGGGATCGATCAATACCGGCACTATCTGAATATCAATTTCTAGAAAACCTCTAGAGGTAAGCTGGTTATTGTGTTGAAATTAATTTGATAGCCGAATTGGTTTCAACATATTCTGCAGTATGGTTATTACATTTTAAAAACATGCAATTCGTATAATGTGTCCGACTATTAAGCATTTAAACCAGTCTAAGTCTAGTAATGCATGACATAATTGATTCCTACACGTCACGTAGTTGGTTATGGCGGCATATGATTGATGGATAAACTGGATTCCTCCAGTAAATCCACCCCCTGGCATGTTGACACACCACAGAGTTATCCATATTACAACACTCTTAGGTAGGAATAAAATTCCTAATAATTGCTAATAGTTTCCTCTATGACATCCACCATCAGCCAATTACTAATCCAGTGATAAGTATGACTGTGTAATTATATAAACTATGTATGCATCATAGACAGCCTATCAAGAGATTTATAAACGTATGTACGTTCACATTATGACTAGTTGCCCTGTAGGTAGGGCTTAGAATACACCTTCCGTATACTCTGCGTGTCGTAAGAGGCGACTAAAGGAAGTAAGGGTGAGGTAACCCTGACAGAAACCTCGAGTGCTGAAGACGGAGGTTCCAGGCCGCACGGCGCACTCTAATAAACCATGGATCCACGCACTTAACGCTTATGATCATGTCGATAGTCACTTACAGGACTGGCGGTATGATCAGCGAACGAAAAGAAGAAAAAGAAGACATTATGAGTGGGTTTTGAAGGGTAGGTGTGCACGTGGGATTGAGCAACCTTTATTCCCATACACACCATTCTTCATAAAGATAAAAATTGGACAGAATTTCATAAATCTGCGACGGTCTTGTATTAATGGTTTCGTCTTTCAATGCCTTCAAGAATATGTGGCTCCATGGTACTCGCCTAGCTTATTAAATTATTCTACACGGACAACTGATATAAGAGAATCGCATATTTGAATTCTTTACAGTGGCAATATGTGTATTAGTCATTGAGTAAAAGTAGCTTAATATAAGTACACCGGCTAGGTAGCAGGACGAATTGTGATTGTTTGTTCTTGTAAATTGAATATATTACAGGAACATGTATATGAACATGCATATATTCAATCAAAATCGGTACTCAGCTCATTAATAGCTAAATTTGGTCAAGAAAATCTAAAATTTGTGCTTATTTAATGTCCCTTTTTTTGGCCACGAGAAGTCAGAAAACTCCTTTCTGAGAATTTGCCATTGGAATGACTGGCTCAATAACCAAGCCAATCATTCCAGTGATACGTTTTCAAAAATAGTCTTCATTTGGACTGCAAATTAACATTCTTCAACACCACTACAGATGCCAGTTTTGGCCTATTTCGGCATGAACGGTTAAACCATTACATATTATTTCATCTTCACCTAGTTCCCCAGTATGTTCTCGTGCGATTGGCACAAAATGCATCACCACCCTCGTTACCTATCAACAATGACGTAACAATATTGGGTGGAACAATACATTATTGCTGATCTTATGATGTTAGATAAGATAAGTTGATGGATTTTAATTTGAAAATAAATTATTTCTGGCAATTCTGTAATGATAAATTAAAGGTAATATCAATTCTCAAATTTAAAAAGGTTGCATGTACCGTTGTATTTTGCTGCACATTGGCGAGAACTCTCAGTAGTGATGCACTACGGTGATGACACACACTGTAATGCAAATCCACTCACAGTTTAAGTTAACTTGATGGTGATTGACAATGGCTACATGCAATCACCTCGCATTTAGACCACTACATTCACCACAAGTTAGCAGTAATCTCGTTGCAGTTTACGACTATGGAGCCTGCTACATTGCAATTACCTTCAGTTTTCTGTTGCACGAATGCGCACAATGGAGTGCGTATGCACTCTGCGACAGGACGAGTAGTAATGCATAATGCAGATGCTACACATCTTTGAGGATGATCACGTCTCTAGACTAAAGTCCCTGAAATATTCGGATCAGAGCAATTACACTTCCTTTCATTCCATCCAGGCTATGACCCACACATGACTATTATCAAGAGCCAGCAGACATTACTGGGTGGTGACAATCCATCAGTCTCGGTAAGATACTGATTTTATTGCGAGCCTGTTGCTATTTACTAGGCAGACAACGGCAATAGGTTAACACCGGTTCCATCGTTTTACATCTAATGTCCTCGCATATGTGAGCCTAAACGCGAATGATGATATTCACTAATGTAATGATTACGGTAATACATCTGCCTAAGGACCTAGTCAAGGCAGAAGGTGTCGTATACAGAGCACGTTGTTAATGTGAATAGCCCTTTGATATGGCATGGCGCTAATGGATCAAGACAGACGTGGCTAGTAATTATGGTACTTTGTTAGACAAACACGCAGTCTAGAGTCACTAGGATCTATTTATATCGCGGTATTTTAAGAGGATGCAGACAATAATTTATGCCGTGATTATTGTGTATCTATCTATTTACCAAACTGTCCTTGACATAGACCCTGTAAAGTTAACATGGAAGCGACCATACTGGTAACCCGTTGCTGTTAATTAGGCAAACAGGAGCAACAGTAACATTATTATAAATATAGTTTCCACACACCTGCGATTTGAATGGCGAAGGTTGATATATAGCAGAGGAATTATTAAAGCAATCTATTTATCTACGGCTTTATGGCCTCCTTCTAGTCACTCGAATAAATTGGGTATTAGTTGAAGTGAATCCAAATTACTATTAGAACGGGCATAGAGTTAATAGCGTGAGAAACAAGTGTAAATACAAAACACGAACTCTATACAGCTTTAAGATATATTTATATCACACTCACACCTTTCTACCTGCTAGTTAAATGCCATATCATAGCGTTAGTGGATTGAGCAAGAAGCAGCTATTGCAATTATGACGACGAAGCCAGGTCTTGAAAAGACGAAGATCAACTATAATGTGTGTTGTTTGACGAGAAGGTGCCCTTATTGGCAGAAATTGCACCACATCGCATCTGGACTATTAGACTTCCTAAAATAATCTGCAATACGGCTCGGCAATAGCATCTGGTAAACAATCTTCTCAATTGTCTTTGATCTTAATGTGTGTAATGGTCGTATTTCCGAGCGCCGAAGTAAAGGCTCCATTGCAATGTGTTTTACATTACACCACAAGGAAGCACTACATAATCTAACATTTTGAATCCCACGACGGAACTAGAATTCGTTGATTAAATATTATTTTTATTCACCATGTTGATTATACTCATAAAATAATATTGGTAACAAAGTATTTTTTATTTCCAAAATATTGAAATAGAAATGGCACGTGCATTTGATATCATCAAGACTTTCTTCAATTCTGCACTTACCAATTCTTCAATTCCTCTATCACGCTGGTTGTGATGATGACGAACTAACTATACCCTGTGAGACTCCCACTAAACTGAGGCTGATTGTACTCAGGAACGGAATTAGAGAAAAGGTGTCTAATGCGATCTTCGTTCAGTTAATAGAGACATAGGTAGATGCATGTGAAACTGAGAGACCCGCTTTAAGAAAAGAGGCAGATGCGGCAACATAGGCTTTCAACAATACCTACTAGCACCGCTGTGTCTATCAATACAGCTTAGCAGTGGGCACCGACATGTCACGTGCATTTAGCACTATCGAGAGACCAAAGACTCCTCAATTTCCCCAAAAACTGATTGTGAGGCTGACGAACTACACCTCGTGCCCATCCTACTGTCAATCACCACATTTTTCTGGAATGTCTGTTTCATGTTATGGTCCTTTGTTGCGTTAAAATGTTAAAATCTGAGCCAAATTGGATCAGTTTTCTATTAGATATTATAGCTCTGGACATCCAAACATACAAGCATCCACATGTATACATAGACATGCAGACAAACCCGAGATCAGTACCATATTCCCTTTACTGACCAAGCATACACTCTGTAGAATATGCTTCCTTTCGCATACCTGATGTGTCCATCTCACAATATCACAAACAAACTTCAAGTAAGGGTCTGATCGCGGGCTGAAAATGAACATGCTGGTGAAACACAGAACACACGCATTATCCAGTTTCTAGATGGTGCACGCTCGTTCGATGAGAGAAATCAGCAAAATCCGACATAAATCACGTACAGGGTACTACAAAATGGAGAAGGTAATTGGTCTCATGGAATTCTGGCTGAAATCGTGATATGAATCCGATATACGCGCACACCAACCTGTTACAAACAACTTGGTTGAAAGAAAAAGTTGGATGAATATATTTGATGAAAATAGAAGATTCTACAAAATCATACATTATCGTAACATTTGTCAGCCTTCGCAAACAAGGTAGCTGATTGTTAAAGAATGGCAGTTTTCAAAGTCAAATGATTAAATGAAAGCTAAGTACAGTAATTAGCATATTTGATTGATTAGTATATGTAAGACGTAAAGGACACCGAATCAAGACTTAATATGGCTAAATAAACAATGGCGAGTCATTATCATTAGCCGAATAGGAAACAGATCGTTTTAAGGCTATCGAACGGGAATTTCTGGCTTCTTCTTCTGCAATACAGCTCATCAGTGTAATTAATGTATTGAAAGCGAGAAACATGCTGGAGGCAGTGGGAGACAGAGAATATGGAGTAGACAATGAAGTGGCAGGTGGGCGCAGTGCTGGAGAGGGGGATGGACTAGGGAGGGTAGAGGAACTAGACAGGGTGCAAGGTAGAGGGAGAGACAATGTAGCTGATGGAAATATAATTGAAACCGAGACAGCGAGAGAGGAGTTGGATGGGGACGGTGTAAAGGGACGAGGTGGATGGGAGAGAGGTGCGGAAAGTGGGGCATGGATATTAGAAGTGGACACCCCCCACCACCAACCGCGTGCGTATTTTGCATCTTTGCATTGTGTAGCAGATACGCCATAGCATTTATTGATGCGGATTTCCACATAATATTAATCAGCTATCTCAGATACACATAGTGATGGAGGACATCATCATATCTCGCAGATAAACAAAGTGATGAAGGACATCATCAGATCTCACAGATATGCATAGTGATGAAGAACATCATCAGATCGCTCAGATATACATAGTGATGAAGGGCATCGTCAGATCTCTCAGATACACATAGTGGTGAAGGACATCATCAGATCTCTCAGCTATATATATATATATAGTGACGAAGGACATCATCAGATCTCTCAGATATACATAGTGATGAAGGGCATCATCAGATCTCTCAGACATACATAGTGATGAAGGACAGTATCAGATCTCGCAGATATATATATATATATATATATATATATATATATATATATATATATATATATATATATATATATATATAGTGACGAAGGACATTATCAGATCTCGCAGAAATATATATATATATATATATATATATATATATATATATATATATATATATATATATATATATATATATATATATATATATAGTGACGAAAGACATCATCAAATCTCTCAGATATACATAGTGATGAAGGACATCATCAGATCTCTCAGATCCACATAGTGGTGAAGGTCATCATCATATCTCACAGATCCACATAGTGGTGAAGGTCATCATCATATCTCACAGATCCACATAGTGGTGAAGGTCATCATCAGATCTCTCAGATACACATAGTGGTGAAGGTCATCATCAGATCGCTCAGATACACATAGTGATGAAGGTCATCATCAGATCTCTCAGATACACATAGTGGTGAAGGTCATCATCAGACCTCTCAGATACACATAGTGGTGAAGGTCATCATCATATCTCACAGATCCACATGGTGGTGAAAAACATCATCAGCTCTCTCAGACATACATAGTGGTGAAGGACATCATCAGATCTCGCATATATACATAGTGATAAAGGACGTCATCGGATCTCTCAGCTATACACATAGTGACGAAGCACATCATCAGATCTCGCAGATATACATAGTGATGAAGGACGTCATCGGATCTCACAGATATATATATATATATATATATATATATATATATATATATATATATATATATATATATATATATATATATATATGTATATATTGTGATGAAGGGAGTGGAAGCGACAGTCAAACACACATCTCTCCACTGTAGTCAGAGAAAACATTTGAAATTGAACATTGATAAAATATATGGCAATAAGGTCACACTATACGCATGCATTTCCAGTTATTGGCAGCAGAGCATAGCGCCAGCGCAGAAGACACAGAACACATCAGTCCTATACTGGCCCCTGTGGATGTGAATGACTTATGGAACTGTCCACAAAATGCCGTATTCTACAGAAATTTCTACAACACACCGAATCTGCGTGAGGTGAAGTCGCGTAGCTTATTTACATACCACATAATGCCCTTTCCCCCGATTATGCAAAAGACACATTTATCAGTCCTCTGAGAGCAATGATGAGTTTCAGTCTTCAACGATTCATGTGACATATTCGAAGCTCAAGCGAAATAATAAATCCAATACCCTTATTAGAGCATGTTCACACGACGATCTGTCAATTGACTGTAAATGATGTATTCCAATCAGGAAAGCAGAAGCGTGCAATTAAATATGGCTGCGAATGGGAGAATGTGCACAGTGATTGGGCATGAATGCCCTGTAATGGCATACGCTTATTCAAAGTAAGACAGCGAGAAAATGCTGCATTTATCTCAGAGCGCTGGGTAATTAGTATTACGTTGTATTCCTGTAGCACTAGAAGGTGGAATAAATCTGTTAGCTTTGACACATAAATATATATATATATATATATATATATATATATATATATATATATATATATATATATATATATATATATATATATATATATATATATATATATATATATATATACAGGTGGATCTTTTTCCTAAAGTACATCCTCTCAAATATCGAAAGTACTTTAGTAATTTTTACATGGACAGTGATTACAATTCTAGCAAATAGTCACGTGTCAATCTTCATTCTACGAGCCCGCACCATATATTGACATTCAATAGACGGCCTCTATCGTGTTTCTTCTCAGAACTATAACACTAAGATAATCAGTGCCCACGCGTGAGAGACAGAGAGAGATAGAGAGAGAGAGAGAGAGAGAGAGAGAGGGAGAGAGAGAGAGAGAGAGTGAGAGATAGAGAGAGAGAGAGCGAGATGGGGATAGAGATGGAGAAGATTGAAAGTGATAGAGTGTGAGCCGGGTGTAGAGAGAGGGTATGGGTTATAGAGAAGAGACGTGATTGGAGGGAGATATAGAGATAATCGTGAGGGATGGAGAGAGAGAGGGAGGGAGGGAGAGAGAGAGAGAGCGAGGAGGAGGTGGAAATAGAGGAGGAGAGGATAGCGAAGGGAGAGAGAGAGAGAGTGGGTGTTATATTGATAGGCAATTGGAAGAAAAACAAAGGTGAAAGAGTGGGAGGGGAGAGCGTGTGTAATTGCAACAGAGAGATGTGATTGGAATGGATCTGGAGGTGAGAGAGGAGAGAGGGAGTGAGCGAGGGAGGGAGAACGGGATGGCGGATGCCAACATAGGGAGAAAGGGGATGGGCGATGTGTGATGGATCGATACAGCGATTGTGAGGGACGAGAAAGGCAGAAATTATGAATAGAAAGATCGATAAAAGAAGGGTGGGGGAGAGATAAAGGTAAATTGAGCAAGGCATAGAGAAAGATAGATAGAAAATAAGAGAGAAGTAAGCAGAGTGAGAATTAACATCTGATTGGGTTGCATCTTATGCCAAGCAGAGTAAAACCTTTCTTGGATGTGTTTCCTGACTAGATTCACCAAAAACCCTATGCACGCATGCATGAATGTGAATGCCATGAAATGGTCAAGGGTCATATGCTTTCCAATTCAATACCTTTGCTCATGCATTGCATTCCCCAAATAAAAGGATGTACATTCCCCAAAGATGCGGCAATGCTTTCCAACACACAGCACCACCTTTCAATAATGGCTCATGAGTGGTGTCAGCAACATTTACATATGCCATTAAACTGACTAAGGCCACGTACATTGGTCATATACATTGAATTAGTATCTGCTGCTAAATGTATAAAACCGCAATATTGTAAACATTCAAAGATGGAGCGAAATTTATTGGGCCTGGTATCGGGCATGTACCGGCTGAGTTAACTTGCCTTATATTGCGTGGCATCAGAAGTTGGCATGATTGCAGATAATTAGCTATTGCAGACACACGCAAATCCATAACACGTTTTTAATGAGTATATGGACTTAGCTATCGAACTCATTTTGCGTGGAAAAGAATAGCTATATTATTAAATTGCGATCTATGTACATTATTTCTATACATACACGAAATTGTAAACAACTTGTGTTCTCTCAACTCAGGTACCGTTTTCGCATTTCCCCACAGTGGATTGGTAGGGAGTAATCTGTCTCAAACTATCCTATAGACAAATGAAAGAAATTGGAGATTGCATATCCTGATAGCCTTTCCATTTTCAAAAGAGATGCTTAAATTTAGCATTTTCCGGATTTCTCTAGGACCAAAGCTTGCGAATTCTGAAAGTGCATTATATTAAATCAGAGAGAGAGGGAGAGAGAGAGAGAGAGAGAGAGAGAGGGAGAGGGAGAGGGAGAGGGAGGGAGGGAGAGAGAGAGAGAGAGAGAGAGAGGGGGAGAGAGAGATAGAGAGAGAGCGGGGGAGAGAGGGGGGGGGAGAGATATAGAGAGAGAGGGGGAGAGAGAGAGAGAGAGGGAGAGAGAGAGAGAGAGGGAGAGAGAGAGAGGAGAGAGAGCGAGAGAGAGAGAGAGGGAAAGAGATAGAGGAAGGAAGGGAGGGAGGGAGGGAGGGAGGGAGAGAGAGAGAGAGAGAGAGAGAGAGAGAGAGAGAGAGAGAGAGAGAGAGAGAGAAGAGGGAAGCATGAGAAAGTTAAAGTGAGACACATGGTGTGAGATGGAAAGAGCGAGAAAGCGTGACGGAGAGATAACCGGCGAGAGGGATATTAATAGGGCCGATAGAGGATGAAATGGGTCCTTGATAGAATGATAATTCGACTCACAAAAAGATAAAGAGAAGGTGATGAAAGAGCTAAAGGGTAAGAAATAAACAAAATAAGAGCTAGTACATGTTCTTGTTTCATCTTAAAATCGGATCAGATTAAAAGCATTTGTCGCAATGCTTTCTGATTAGATTCACACAAAGCTCCCATATATGCATAGTGGAGAACGGCAGGCACAGATCACAGCAGTCCAAGGCGAAATGACACCATCACCTTCTTATTCAGCGCACGTGCTTATGCCAAAATAAATTAAAACGATGAGAATGAAACTTTCCAATTTACTCATCCACCATATGACGTCATAATCAACTACGTGGCGTGTAGGCAAAATCAATGCCGTCATGAATGCCGTAGATAAGTACGTCACGAACGCATAATTGGTGATGGGCTAAGCCTTGTTGTACGAATTGTATGGCTTTACTATTTAATGAAGACCTTGTTGAATATTTTGAAAGGCACCAACAGCAGCCAGCCAAATTAGTTTCAGAATTTTCAACTTGAAATGTATAGTCAGGCACGACTGATGTTTGCGCGAAGCTTAGCTAGAGAAGGGCGGGGTATAACTAAAACAGAAACGTCCATTGAGTAAAGATCTGGTAATAATCTTCAATCATTGACAGCAAAGCGGATATCATCACAGTTCAATGAATGATTCCAGTTTTAGCTATGCCCTGCACATCATTAGATAAGCCCCACGCATTACTCATGTTGGACTCGATCGACCCATGCACTAGCTCAATTTCAATTTCCAGAAAACTACACAGGTAAGATATTCAATATTTTGAAACTCGTTTGACAGGAAGTTGTTGCTACCTATGGCCGCAACACCACCTAGACAAATTAGTTTCAATATATTCAACACAGTGTTTATTAAACAGCAAAGACATACCATTCGTGCAACTTGACAAACGAGTAAGCATTTATAACTGATTTAGTCACGTTGTTCATGAAGTATATGACGATGACATCAGCCTAGATGTGACGTGGTTGATTATGACATCACATGCTTGACTGGGAGACTTGATTCATCTATTAGTCTCATGGTTGCTTTGATGTTCTGCACATTTATAATAGGGGCTGTGTTAAAATGCTACTGTGACATATATACAAGAATCTTGTTTGACAGGCGTGAACCGACATGTATGCCTAAGTAAGGATTACTTGAGATTGATTGTCAACCTACTAAGTACCTCAATGGAGATGCCCTATGGTGGTGATTGATGTTTGTACATAATATCATGCAAAGTTGATGAGATACTTCTTGTTCAGCTAACACTAGACACCATGACAGATGGATAAAAGCACCCCAGATCAATCAAGCTTACTTGATAAGGAATGAGCGTATTGGATGATCTTCCATTCACCCGTCCTTGCGTCCGTCTGGCAGTCTGTCTCTCCGCTGTACGTCTGCCCCCGCCGCTCTCTCTCTCTCTCTCTCTCTCTCTCTCTCTCTCAATATATTGCCTCTGCTGATAGTGTCTTATGAAATGTATGTCCATCACAGAGACCTTTACCCCTTGATATAGGCAGCGTCCATTAAAAAAACCTAGTTTCAATAATCAACAGGATCCTTTCTGTATTCTATATTCTCAGGAAAGTGTCATTTCTGATCTCTGAGGGTTAAAGAGTTAGTACGAAGCATGTTGTTAAATGTGTACAGAATCGGAGAGGTTGCGCACAGTCCGCTGTAAGCCACACATGTGTATATGTTGCAGTATATGTTCTTTACCATCTCGCATCTGCATTTCTATTCACCATTCCCTATACATTCTACGGTTTGCTTCAAATTCAGATTACCGTGTCACATCAGCCATTAATGCATAGCCAAACACAACAGGAATTTCTATAAAAGCATACTAAATGTCACATTTATGTAATCGAGAATAACTATGTATGCCCGTTATTTGGATAATCATATTATTGCTGATAGTTTTCTTTGATGGAATTACATAAGCATGTATAATATATTTTTATTTCTTGCTGCATGGCTAGCTTTGAGCAATTACTTTGATAACTTTGTGGCAGACATATTGGATATGGCAGACAAACTCAATCAAGATGTCATTGTTTCTGTCTGAGTTAGCATAATTCCGGCTCAATGGCTTCGTCCTGTTTCAGAGAGCAATCATTCATATAGATTTGCAATACGTGGATTGACTCTTATGGCATTATACTTTAGCTTAGCCCTTTAGGTGAGTCATTAAGTTCGCCACGAGCTGAAGGTGGACATGTTCTCCCAGAAATAAATGGGCATTCTAGATTTTATCAAACTTCCCTGACCACATTTCTCTAGGGTGGAGGCATTGTATACATGACGCGACGATGAGTTGGGTAATTAGCAAATACTCAACAAGACAGACGTGACGCAATGGACCTTTCCATTTGTAGTTATGGCCGCCCATCTCTAACGAAGCTCCACCCACGCGTCGCCGTGTTGGAATTGATCGATCCCCGAATGCCCTAACCATCAATTTTCTGAAAAATATACAGGTAAAGCTGTTGAATATTGTGTAACTAAGTTGACTTGGTGTTGCTGCTGCCTATGGTAGCAACACCGCCCAGTCAAATAACTTTCAAAATATTCAACAGAATATTTATTAAATAGTAAAGACATACAATTCGCACAACAACGCATAGCCCGTCTTCAAATGCGCGTTCGTGACATACTAATCGATGCCATTATTGGCCTCATTGATAATGATGTCATTCTACACGTCGCGTAGTTGAGTATGACGTCATAGGATGGATTGATAAAGTTGACATATCTATTTAATTTAGGCATAAATTGACACTAATAAATTAATCTGTATTGAAATAGTAAGTGCCTTTGGGCTATATGTCATCATATACACATACTTCCGCAGTGTTCCCGTTACACAATGAATGATGATTGGCCATTGTATCCTAACATATTCCCATATTAATTCTATTGAAATCTTTTCGACATATTAACACGGTTTCCACTACGCTAGGACCGCCCCAACTCCACCAGTGTGCTTATCAAACAAGAGTAATGTGATGCTACAGCAGTACAATTGTTAATCAAATCCACTCTACGTTATTCTGATAACTAAATAAATAAATCAAGGGTGACTTTAAGCGACCGGGAGAACATCGTCTCTCAAACTAGTACAATGTCTCCTCTCTAAGGAAATAGATCACGCTGAATTTGGCATCAACGCTTGGATTTGACATCAATGTGGACTTGAGTTGTGAAATCAGGTGACCGGTACTTTCTGCCTTAACTGTTTTCTTTCAGTATCATGTCGGAACAGTTTGTTTTAAATGAAATAAATATGAAACCATATCCGGAGAATAATTTGACAGAAAGGCGAACCTGCCTCAGAATATTCAACACAATCTTTCTTACATAATAACGGCATTGTTGTTTCTGTTCTGTAATCATGAAAGAGATAGACAACGGCTGACATTCGTATGAGACATTATATGTAACTTGGGCATTCATTTCCAACCCATTTCACTATTTAAACTGGCATCTATACAACCATTTAAACCACTTAATCACGCCAAGCATGATTCTAGAGAATGGGATAATCCATGAGTTGTAGTCAATCGCATGTGGAGCCTGATGAATCAAGCACGAATGACTCTTTACAATGATTTATATAACAGTGCGTTGATACTTTGATATGTTGAACCACATTTGACTACCTATTGCAGTAGAAATTTGTTTCACAATATTCAGCATCTCCATAAAGGAAAGTGTATGGACGTGAATGATTTTGGAATGTGTATCCCATAGTGCATCACTAGAACGCAAACTTTGAGATGAGACTCATAGTATCTTTTGCTTATTGAATGTTCATTGGCAGACATTCCAGTGGAAAATCTTAAAAAATAGTCTTATCTTGGCCTGAAAATGAGCGTTCTCCAAAACTACTGAAGAGGCTGTTTTTTAAGGCTTCCCCATGAAATGGTTAATACACTCATTCGTAATCATCTTGTAATAAACCTAGTCTCGTGCCGTTTAATTATTCATAACCATCTGATGCACAGTAATTACTTAATAAAAATAACACAACCTTGTAGCCTTTCCCCATTTTTTCACAGCCCACATTTGTTATTCTCCCCCAAAGCTCCCTAAACTGTATTCTATGGTGCTACTATAATAAAGCCTTAGAGAGACAAAATATGACTTTTAACAACCTCATTGTTAAATAACCTTCCTAGGCAACTAAACTAATACACATGTGCATGAATATCAACAGAGGAACGTGTACAATTGTGGGCGATTGCGAAAACATCAATATATGCCTTGGCTCAAAAGTTAGGCATTGGCTTAATCTTGACGAGATCAAGAATAATAATAATAATACACATGCACCCATCCATACTGTTACTCTCACCTACTCCTTCCATTTGAACAGTCGATCAGAAGAAGCCCTGCCACGGCGTGAACGAGTGCCCGATTTTCTCATATATCACGGTTTTTATTAAAATCAGTTTAGCAGTGCAGAGCTCATTGTTTTCTTGAAATTAGTGAACAATTTACCGAAAAACGTTAAATATTCGTAATTATATTCTCAGAAAGTCTCAGGCAGCAGCAGTTTCCAGTCACATTAACTTCGAAATATTCACAAATTTGACGCTAGTATTCGTTCATATAACTACCACCCACCATGACACCTTGCAGCATGGCTCGTAAGATATATCACTATATTGTGATTTGTATAAACCAAATATCACAATATTGTTTCAGGCAATATGTGCAATCACGGCCCTGACCATCAATTTCAGGATGGCTCTACACATACAGTCACTGCCAAAACTGGTTCAACTGTTCTTGGACTATAAGCTCACCATTGGCCAGGTACCAAATAGCTACATATTAGAAAGGATGACGTCATATCCAATGGAGGAATCCAGTTTTTAGAGATTACCCCGCCCATCTCTGGCTAAGCTCCACTTACGCATTGCCCATGTTGGGATCGATTGGTCGATCCTGCACTCGCTGAATTTCAATTTCCAGAAAGGGGAGCTATGAATATGTTGAAATTAATTTGACTGGATGCTGTTGTTGCCTATGGCTAGCAACAGTGCCCACCAACTTAGTTTCAAAATAGTCAAAATACAGTATGGTTACAGGCATACAACTCCTACAACCTGCCAGCGTATTACGCGTTTAAGATGGACTAAATCAAGACATTCATGATGAAATTGACAATAACGTCATCATATATGTCACCTAGTTATTTATGACGTCATATGATTGACGAATAAACTGGATTCCCCATTCAATTCCCACTTTCCAGCTTGACACACCGCCAAGATATCTATATTACAGCACTCTTAGATACAAATAACATTTCTAATAATTAATAATACTTTCCTCTCTTACCTCATCCAGTGTTTAGTGCAGGGATGCACATGGCAGTGTATTACATGCACTAATTATGCATCCTGGTCAGATACTCAAGAGATCCTTAACCTCATATAAATTCACATTATTACCAGGTGTAGAGCGTATGTGTGTGTGCATCCAATACACGTCATTCTTCATAAAGTTAAATTTGGAAAATATTTCATAAATCTGAGACATTCTTGAGTTGATTGTTTCGTTGTTCAGTGTCGTCGAAAATATATGTTTCTATTATTCTACATGGACGCCTGGTATAAGAGACGGTCATATTAAAGCATTTTATTGAGATATATGTATATTGAACATATTAAGATGATCATTTCCTCGGGAACGTGGGTGCACTTGAGAACATGATAGTGGCGCTTGAGCTATTTACAGTTGTAAGAAGTTCATCAGTTATTGAGCAGAAGAGAAGTAATATAATTAAAGCGGCGACATTGCAGGAGAAAGTGTGATTGATTCTTTTTGCAAATTGAATGTATTTCATGAACACGCTTATATTCAATCAAAACTGCCATCATCCCTTTAATGGCTAAAATCGGCCAGGAAAAGGTAACATATTTGTTGCTGATTTAATGTCTATTTACCGGCCAGGAACAGAGTCAGAAGACTATCTCTGAAAATTGACCACTGGAATGACTGGCCCGATTATCGATCCAGTCATTCCAGTGGTACAATTTTCAAAAATAGTATTCTTTTGGCTTGCAAATGACTATGCTTCAATACCACTACATATGCCGGTTTTGGCAGGTTTCGGCATACAAAGTATTATTTCATCGTCAACTAGTGCCCCGAGATTGTATTCGACTTGGGCGAAAGGTTAGAGTATATTGGCTCCATAGAGTATATTTTTTATTCGACTGGTATTTCCCTGGAAAAAATAGAGCACGAAACAAGCCGTTTCATGAAATATGTCACGTGATGAAAAATCTGAAGAAAGAAGCTGAATTCTACTATTATTCAGCATTCACAATATCAGAAAACAGCGTTGAAAGGTGGATTTTATTTTCAAGATAGTAAGATCTAGACGATTTAGTCGGGTTCTGCACCTTCCATAAACATGTGCGTGAATATCAACATACACACGCGTGTACAATTGTAGCCGATTGCGAAGACATCAATATCTACCATGGCTAAATAGACTAAATTGAACTAATCTGGACGAAGATCAATAGTACATATACACCCGTCCATAATGTTACTCTCGCCTAATCACTGCAGTCGAGCAGTCGCTGATATCATATTAATCCATTAAGTTTGTAAGCAAAAGAATGGATTCTTGAGTTACATTCTATTGAATTTCCTATATCAGCCTTTATGTAAATCGCATGAAATTAGCGGATCACGTGTTGTATGTCAGTTCCATAACCAGCAGAAGAAGCCCTTGGTCCGTATTCACGAAGGGTACTTACGTCCACAAAGGTGCGTAAACTATATGTATAAGTCCGAACCTGGACGTAAGTCCTTATTCACGAAAGGCGGCTAAATACGGTCGTAACTTACGCCGCATAAGACCCACGCCTAAGTTAGGCGAAAGTGCGTAAGTCCCGAAATTCCCGTTCAAAGGCATCTTTACAGTAGCGAGCATTTGCGAGATTCTGCAAGATTTACGAAAATATGCTATTTTCAAATCTTTATATTTATCTCTGATAATTTCCCCGTGAGGATTGTACACGTTTTGGACAACTGTGCGCCTAACACTAACAAAGGGCTTTCAGAAAAGTACTGAAAGCGGTGTATATAATACACGAGAGACAATATTCAAGCTGCATCACCTATTTTCATACGTTGCTATTGCCTGTCAGCTGTTGCTGAGGCGTGCCCTTCCTTTGTTATGAAGCGAACTCAAGCTTCAGAAATGGACTCAAAGTTAATCGATCATAGAAGACTAATGTTTGCTATGGTGTTTGACCATGTGAGTATTCAATACTATCTTTTCATTTCACAGAAAGCATACTGATTGTTTCTCATTTAGACTAGTCAGCATGTAGGAACTTAAGAAGGTACTTGGACCCGGTTGTGGGTGCTGAAATATGGGTGGGGCGAAAACACCTAAGTGGGCTCTATGGGGATACACTATGGGAGAGGCACAACCTGGGTGGGCTATTGCCCTGCCCCAACCTACACATCACCACCCTTATCCTAGTTCATGGAAAAGTACTGAAAATCACAAAAACATTACTGTGAAAATGTATGCTATAACAATTTAATTTCTATGACAAAGATAAAGTGCATGAGATGCTATCTGAACGCATCTAGATTTCAGAGGTTTCTCGTTTACAGAAATCATCTTGGTCACTCTACCTTACCTAATTAGACCTTATGAGCCCATGCATAACCATGTAATGCTTTAATTACTTCGAGAAAATTTCGTTTTTTATGAAAAGAAAATGTCTGTTTGCAGATGAGATTACTTTATAAAAATTACCGACTGGAATGACTGACTCGGCTGAGCCATTCACTCAAGTGGCGAGTATTCAAAAGTAGTTGTCCCTTGCGCTGCATATGGATATTTCACAAGACCACTGTAGATAGTAGATGGCATATTGGGTATTACATGGTTAATAATTTAATAGCATAGAAAATGTCTTATAAAATAGACATTTTAATTACCAGTGAGGTGCCCAAACAGGCTGTCTTACTCCTAGTAAGAGTTAGATGCAACAGGTTCAAATATATGATGTAGGCATACACATTTAGTAAACTACAGTTGTAATTCAGTCCCTAGCTCGATCCTCCCTAAAAATAGTGGCAGATTTTAGAATTTGTTGATGGTCTGAAAGGTTGTTTTAGCAGATAAGAAATAACAATTATGCTTTGCTTGTGTTCCCAGGGGCCATCTCTGTGGAATAGTGTCAACTTTGTTATGTTAATATATCTACTTTGTGACAAACCAGATTTTCGCCAATATATCTGTCTACGAGAGTTATCTCCATTTTTAGCAAATTATGCATTTTAAGTTAAGATTAGTAAAAATGGTATTTTCTATAGATAACTTTAAAATGCGGGGTGGTATGAAAATAAATACACTTCTATTTATGCGTGCGCATATCTTCCTGTCTTCAGACAGAGTATTCTGTTGAGCATTTCTGGACATTGTCAGCTTCTATTATAGACAACAATACCGTATTTAGGATCAGTTCGCAGTCTGGATTGTCTCAGTTACTTAAAATTAGTTAAAATATTGCTCTATGCTGGAATATCTGGATAGCTTTATAAAGTACATATTCCCGTTTATGATTATTTAAGCACATTTATGATCACTTGTTCAACTGTTTGAATATATAGTAGTCGAGGCTGGTAAAAAAATTAATTCTTTCTTAGTTCATGTCAATTTACAGGTTATGAGATGATTAGCTCGTAAAAAATTATCACTGGAATGACTGGCTTGCCTATTGATTCATTCATTGCATTGATAAATTATCTAAAATATTATCTTCTTTCCCAAGACCACTGAAGATGCCATTTTAGAAACTTTCTATTTTCTCATACAAAGTGCCCACGTATGCAGACCATATTATTTTTGAAAATGTATCACTAAAATGACTGTCTCTGTCCATCCTGATTGTTAACTAACAGGTTAACCCTAAAATTCCCGTCTCAAGGCGTGCAGATGAGCTATTATGTACCCGCATCTTAGTATTAGCTCACCTGGCCTAGGCCAAGTGACCGTATGCCATGCCCACTGTCTATTGTCTGTATGCCAGTCAACAATTTCTTTAAAATCCTCCTTCTCTTTAACCGATTCGTGGACATATTAGCTGCTTTGTGCATACATCTTATTATTAGCTCACCTGGACTGAAATGCCAAGAGAGCTTATGCCATGGCGCCCCGTTTTGTCTGTCGGATTGGCTTGTTGGATTTCAACATGGTTGTAAGGACCCTGGTGGTGTAGGCTTGTAGAACTTGTATACAGAATCTTGATTGCTCAATTTTTTGGGTAATAATCTTCGATTTTATGAAAAACGTACCGAAAATTGTTAAAACAATACTCGTTTACCGCTCGGCGGATTTCAACCCTCATTGGCTGGACGGACCCAAGCAAAGTAGGCTCTAGAAATTATATTCCGAATTTTGGTTGGTCAATTTCTTTGATGAAAATCTTAGATTTTATAAAAAATGTACTAGAAATTTTCAAAACGCTTCTTCTCCTGAGCTGCTTGACAGATTTCAACACAATGTGTCTAGAATGACCCTATCATGGTAGGCTCCATAACTTTTATTCAGAATATTGCGTGGCCAAGTTTTGTGGCAAAAATCAGATTTTATGAAAATTTTACCAGAACTTGTCAATACGTTTCTCCTTAACCGCTTGGTGGATTTTATCCAAATATGGGTGGAAGGATTCTATAGGTGTAGACTCTAGAACTTCTATATAATTCATAATTTTTAGTTGGTCGATTTTTGGCTGACATCTTAGATTGTTTGAAAATGTTCCAAAACCATTTAACCCTTACCACTTATCAACATTTGTGTAAGATATTGGCATAGACAAAAACATAATCCACAAAAATTTTTGAAAAATGTACACTGGTTTCATTGCTATTGACATAGTACAAGATTGAATATTGGCATCAGAGTGGTAATGGTTAAAACTGTACTCCTTAATTAATGGCCCAATTTCAATGACACTTGTGTTGAATGATCTTTGGCCGATGTGCTTCAACATGTCCTACGATAATGTTGTTTGATCAATTCCTTTCGTGGCCATCTTGGTTTTTTCGAAAATTATCCATTGTGCCTATTTAAATGCAAATACGCTAGCTAAAATGCTAATGACCCAGGTGCGCGTCACATACCTCTTGTTAATTTGATTGGATGCTGTTGCTCTTTCCAATATGTCAGAAGTGAGATCAACTGAGCTTTAAAAGCAATAGAGGGATCGAATTCTAGATTTGATCCACACATCTATAGCTAAGCTCCGCCCATGCGTTGTGCGTGTTGGGATCAATTAATATACTGCAAACCCTGTTTCAAAGTTTCTGTACAGGTAAGCAGTTGAATATTTTGAAGCTAATTTCACTTGGCGCTGTTGATGACTACTCAGCAGAAACTGTATTAAATAGTAAATCCATCAAGGACAGTTCGTACACTTACCGGACCATTCTGCATATAGTCACTACCTAGCCCGTCCATTCGCGCTCTACAAGCTTGTCCGGGACATAGTTTCAAGACGTGTACGAGCATGACACTTGGTACGTGGATGCACCGTAAGCAGGCGATGTGCAGTGTGAAAAGTAGGCCAGCGTGACCTTATTTGGATCTACTTTTCACGGTTTACTGAACATTACAGAACGTCTTAGTTTGGGCTATAGTTTCACGAGTTTTGGCATACTGGAACTAAACCTGGTGCATGGACGTATTATGCGCTGAGGTTGTGTCGCATATAAACAGTTGTGATCTACATTTCACGCTTTACTGAACATGCTTTTTTGACCTAATTTTCATGGTTCATAAGTGACATTGAAGTAAACAAATATGGTAGTTGGCTAATCTAATTTTTGGCTAGAACATTGCAACAGTTCTAGTAGTAACTATACAGGTATACAGCACATGCAAGCTGTTGAATATTTTGAAACTAATTTGTCTGGGTGCTCATGACTTATGTACGTCATTAATTATATATTCTGAGTGTGATCCAGCCTACATATGTGATATCATATACTTGAGTGACAGATTAGAATGTGTTTAGTTGTGACAAAACCCTGGAGGGCGAAGGTCTGCAATCTCTTCTCTTGCACGAAATTTACATTGACTGTTTCAACCGTCATGAGTTCTGCTCGTGAACAGTGGAACTTGTTTTGGATTGGATTATTTGGAATCGTGCGTGTGTGTGTGGGGGGGGGGGGTGAGGGTGGGAGGTAGTGATGGTGCGTGTAGCGGGACTTGCAGATACATGCACTGTAGGGCTGTAGGCCGAATTCGAGGCTGATGCATATCTAAGTGGGCGGCGTGGGAAGGGGTGGGGTTATGGTGGTCGCCCATTTCACATCTTGTTTATGGACTTGCTAATCGCCATATCTATAGCGGAATATTTATCGGAAATGTTGGTATGCCATATATTAGTAAAATGCAGGCCGACCAGTATTTCCGTGAAATAGTCTCCAATTTGCGCCGAGTTTTCTCCAACGAAGTAGTGTGTGCACTCGCAACACCTATAATAACCTATTCCTAATTTCGTTTTCATATTTCAAAATATTGCTTGGGAAATAGTCTATGAAAATTATATTAAAATATTCAATCGTTAATTTAGAAGATACTGTTAATATTTACACAGTTCTCGATATATGTTGTCAACGGGGATTAGGAAAACATAGCGTTGCGTATTTACGCTTTTTGACGTAAGTTAGGCACCCTTTCGTGAAGACGGAATACGTAGGGGGCGTACATATGTGCGTAACTTACGCACTCTTCGTGACTACGGACCCAGACATGGACTGAACGATTTCCCGATATTCTCATATATCATTATTTTCACAGTGCTGTGATAATATGTTTGATATTTGAAATTATTTTCACCGAATGCCTCAGGCAGTGACAGTTTCCAGTCACATTAAATTCAAAATAGTCAACATTCTGACGCTGGTTATCTTCCACACACTTACAAACCACGATGCCATAGTGTAACATTGCGCAAACGATATATCGATATGCTGTGATTTGTATGAAATAATTATCACAATGTTGTCTCTGTCACTATCGTACTATCCGAACCCTGACAGCCATGTTCCAGATGGCGCAGATCATCTATGGCGTAATCTACAGTCACTGTTGAAAGATGATGAACTGTTCTTGATCAATAAGTTCATCAATGGCAATGCACCAAATAGCTACATGCTAGACAGCAGGAAGTCATATCCAATGGATGAAGCCAGTTTTATCTATACCCCGCCCATGTCTAGCTAGGCTGCACTCGTGCGCTGCCCATGTCTAGCGATGCTGCACTCGTGTGTTGCCCATGTTGGGATCGATCAATACCTGCACTATCTGAATCTCGATTTCTAGAAAACCATAGAGTTAAGCTGTTAAATATGTTGAAATTAATTTGCTAGCCGAATTAGTTTCAAAATATTTAACGGCATGCTTATTAAATAGTAAAGACATACAATTCGTATGTTGGACTATTAAGCGTTCAAAACAGACTCGTCGAATCATTCATGACGTAATTTGTTATGACATCGCCCTACATGTCACGTGGACGTTTATGACGTCATATGATTGTTGGATAAACTGGATTCCTCCAGAAATGCCCACCTGACTTGTTGACACACCACCAAGATATCCATATTACAGCACTGGTAGATAGGAATACAATTTCGAATAATTGATAATAGTTTCCTCTCTGACATCCGCCATCATCCAATATCTAGTGAAGGGATACACATGCCAGTGCAATTACATAAAATAAGTATGCATTATGCACAGATACTCAAGCTGTGCATTCACATGATTACCAGGTTTTGAAGGGTATGGGTGCACGCGCGGTTGGGGAAGCTTTGTTCCAATACACATCATCCTTCATAAAGATAAAATTTGACACAATTTCATAAATTTGCGACGATCTTGAGTTGATGGTTTCGTCTTTCAATGTTGTCGGGAATATGTGGTTCCATAGTACTCGCCTAGCGTATTGAATTATTCTACATGGACAACTGGTATACGAGAATCTCCTATTGAAGAATGTTATTGCGATATCTCTATATTCAGATAATCATTTCATCGGGCCCGCGGATGCACTTGAGACGATTGCTAGTGGCTCTTGAACGCTTTACAACGGTAAGAGGTTTATTAGTTATTGAGCAAAAGAGGCTTAATATAAGTAAACCGGTTAGGTAGCAGGATGAATTGTGATTGCTTTTTGTAATTTGAATGTAGTACATGAATGTGCTCATATTCAATTAAAGACGGCCATCAGCCCTTTAATGGCTACATTTGGTCAAGACAATCTAAATATTTGCTCATTTAATGCCCATTTGCCGGCCAAGAGAAGTCAGAAAACTCTTTTTGAGAATTTACCAGTGGAATGACTGGCTCGATAACCAAGCCATCATTTCAGTGGTAAATTTTCCAAAAGATGAACATTCCTCAAACCCACTACAGATGCCTGTTATCGGTGGTTTCGGCATGAACGGCTAAACCATTACATATAATGTCATCTTCACCTAGTTTCCCTGTATTGGCATTGGCATAAAATGCATTATCACCGTCGTTACCTAGAAACAATGACGTAACAATATTTGGTGTGACATTACATTATTGCTGACAATATGGTGTTAGATAAGATATGTTGACTGACTTTAATTTGAAAAAATAATTTGTCATGAAAAATTAAAAGTAATATCAATTCTCAAGTTTAAAAAGAGTACATGTACCGTTGTATTGTGCTGCACATTGGCGAGAACCCCCAGTAGTGATGCACTACAGCGATAACAGCCACGGTAATGCAAAATCACTCACATTTTAATTTAACTTGATGGTGATTGCCAATGGCTACATCCAATTACCTCGCATTTAAACCACTACATTGACTAGAAATTAGCAGTAATCTCGTTCAAGTTTACGACTATGGAGCCTGCTACATTGTAATTTCCTTCAATTTTCTGTTGCACGAATATTCACAATGGAGTCCATATGCACTCTGCTACAGGACGAGTAAGCTATAGTAATGCATGATCTAGGTACTACCTGTCTTTGAGGACGATCACTGTCTCGAGACCAAAGTTCCTGACATAACCGGACCAGAGCAAGTACACTTCCTTTCATTCCGTCCGGCCAATGATCCATACATCACCATATCAAGAGCATGCAGCCATTGATTGGTGGGGACAAAACCTCAGTCTCGCTATGATAGTGCTCTTGATATACACCATGCGACACTTGAATTCAAATGCTTTTATTGCTAGCCTGTTGCTATTTACTAGGCGGACAACGGCAACTGGTTAACAACAGCTCCATCGTTTTAAATCTACTATCCTCGCATATGTGAATCTAAACATGAAAGCCGATATTCAGTAATGTAATGATCAAGGTAATATAGCTGCGACACAATCCTGACAGAAGCTGGCATATGCACAGCACGTTGTTAATGTGAATGCTCATTTAGCATAGAGCTAATTGATCAAGAGTGAATATTGTATCTATGGTACTTTGTTGGATAAACGCGATCTCAAGAGTCACTAAGATCTATTTATATCGCGCCTATGTTAAGAGGACGTATACACAAATCCATGGCCACAGTTCACACGTGTCACTGTCTACCTGCCTCACTGTTCTTGACAAGGGCTATGTTAAGCTAGCATGAACGCGACCATACTGGTAAACTGTTTCTGTTAATTAGGCAAACAGTAGCAACGCTAACATTATTATAAACATAGTTTCATCACATATGCGATTTGAATTGCGAAGGCTGGTATACAGCAAAGGAAGTATTAAAGCAATCTCCATTTAGGCTGTATGACCTACTCCTCGCAGACCCTATCCTATACAGTGTGTTATTAGCTGAAGTGAATCCAAATTACCCCTAGAAATGGCATACTGCCACTAGATTGTGAAACAACTGTAAATACAAACACGAACTCTATGCAGCTTTAAGATATATTTAAGTCAAAATTACACCTTTGCCCTTGTTAGTTAAATGCCATCGCATAGCGTTAATGGGTTGAGCGAGAAGCAGCTATTGCAATTACGACGACAATCTCTATTCATTTTTAAGATCTATTTGTATCATATCGACGTCATCTTTCTTCCGGTTGTTTAAGCCATGTCTTGAAAACAAGAAGATCAATGATAATGTATGTTGTTGACGAGAATTTGCCCTTAGGCCCTTAGTGGCAGAAATTGCATCACATCGCATCTTGGATATTAGACTTCCTAAACAAGACTGCAATGCCCCTCATCTATAGCATCTGGTAATTTGCAATTTTCTTTGATCTTAATGTTTGTAATGGTTCTATTTCGCAGCTCCGAAGCAAAGGCAGTAGGCCACATTACAATGCATTTTACAGTACATCACAAGGAAGCACTACAAATCTAACATTTTGAATCCCACGGCGGAATTAGTTTGTGTGGATTAAGTATTATATTTTATTCACCATGTTGATTATACTGACAAACTAATATAGTAACAACGTATTGTTATTTCCAAATATTGAAATAGACATGGCATGTGCATTCTATACCACTAAGAGACAACCTATTCTTCAATTCCTCTATCACACTCGTTGTGATGACGACGAACTAACTAAACCTATTGAGACTCCCACCAAACTGAGGCCGACTGTACTCATGAACGGGTTTAGAGAAAGTGTGTCCAATGTCATCGTCGCTCGAATAATAGAGAAAATAAGTAGATTTACGTGAAACTGAAAATCCAGCTTTAAGAGAAGAGGCAGATTCCCTAACACTGATGTGCCCAGGAATGCAGCTATATGATGGTACTCAGCATGCCACGTGCATTTGAGACCACCAAGATACCAGAGATTCCTAAATTCCGCACCAAACTGAGTGTGAGGCTGCCGAAGTACTCATCGTGCCCATCCTTCCGTCAATCGCGAAATCTCTCTGGAAAGTCTGTTTCATAGTACGTACATCTTAAAATGTTAAAATCTGAGCCAAATTGGATCAGTATTCCTTTAGATAGTATAGCTCTGGACACCAAAACATACACGCATCAAAATGCGCACATAGACATACAGACAGACCCGAGATCAGTGCCATATTCCCTTTAATGACTAAGCATACACTCAATAGAATATGGTTCTCCTCACATACCTGATGTGTGCATCTCACAATATCACAAACAACCTTAATATAAGGGCCCGATCTCACGCTAAAAATAAACAGGCTGGTGAAACACAGAACACCTGCATCATCCAGTTTCTAGATGGTACACGTTCGTTTGATGAGAGAAATGGGCAAAATCTGAAGTAAATCACGTACAGGGCAATACAAAATGGAGAAGCCAATTGGCCTCAGAAAAGTATGCATGAAATCGTGATCGAAATCCAATATACACGCGCATCAACGTGTTACAGACAGCTTGGTTAAAAGAAAAGTTGGGTGGGTGGGAGAGAGGTGAGGAATGTGGAGCATGGATATTGGGAGAGGCGTGGTGGTTGGACACCAACCATGTGGTTATGGTGCATCGATGCATTTTGTGGCAGTTACGCCATAGCATTTACTGATGTATATTTTCTCATGATAGTCATCAGATCTCTTAGATATACATAGTGATAAATGACATGCCAGAGACAGTCGAATACACATCCCTCTAGCGTAGTTAAAAAAACCATTTGACATTGAAATTTGATCAAATATATGGCCACACTATACGTGTCTTTGAATGTCCAATTATTGGCAGCAAAGCATAACGCCAGTGGAGAAGACATAGATCACTGCAGTCCAATACTGATCCATGTGGATGTGAATGGCTTAGGAAACTGCCATCACAATGGCTTATTCTACATAAATTACTATAACACATCGAATCTGTACGCACTGCAGTCCTGTAGCGGAGATGCATAACACATAACGTCCTTTCCCTCGAAGACGCAAAGGAGAAAATGATCAGTCCTCTGAGAGAAACGATGATTTTCATTCTTCAAATATTCATGTCACATTTTCGAAGCTCAAACGAAATAATAAATCCATTTCCCTATTTAGAGTAAGTACGCGCAACGATCTGCCCCTTGACTATAGGTGGTGTATTCCCATCTGGAAAGCAGAAGCGTGTAATTAAATATGGCAGAGAATGGGATAATGTGCACAGAGATTATGCTTGAATGCCCTGTAATGGCACACGCTTATTCAAAGTAAGTCACGTGAGAAAATGCTACATTGTTCTCAGACCGATGGATTGATACCCTGTGTAATTTGTACGTTGTATTCTCGTGGGACTAGAAGGTTGCGTAAATCTGTTTGCTTTGACACGTAAATGTTGATACAGGTCCATCTTTTTCCAAAAGGATATCCTCTCAAATATCGAAAGTACTTTTGTAATTTGTACATGGACAGTGATTATTAATTTGTATTAAATATTGATGTGCATTACACCAACGGACACCATAAATTGCCATTCAATGAACGGACCCTTTCATATTTCATCTAAGAACTATAGCACTAAGATACTCGGTGCCTAAGCGTGAGAGAGACGGGAAGCAAGGGAGAGAGAGAGAGAGAGAGAGAGAGAGAGAGAGAGAGAGGGAGAGAGATGGAGGGAGAGGTGGGGGAGAGGAGAGTGAGAGGGATAGTGAAGAAAGAAAGGAATGGAGATGGTGAGAAATAGAGGGTGAATGCGAGACTGGTGCTTAGAGTGTGTGTAATTGCGACAGAGGGAGAGACAATTGAAAGTGAGAGGAGAGAGGAGCGAGGTAATGAGGGAGGGATAGATGGATGGAGGGTTGGAGAGGGGGAGATGGGTGGTGGATGCGGGAATATGGAGGGCGGAGCGAGTGAGGTGGTGTGGATCGATAGTGCGATTGTGAGGGACGAGAAAGGCAGAAATGGTGAATGGAAAGATTGATAGAAAGACGGATGGAGGAGAGATACATGTAAAATGAGCAAGGCATAGAGAAAGATAGATAGTAAATGAGAGTTGAAAAGAGTGAGAATTAACATCGGCTTGTGTTGCATCTTATGCCAGAAGATTAAAACATTTCTCGGATGTGTTTCCTGACTAGATTCAGCAACAACATTGCATGCGTACATGGCGGTGAATAACATGAAATTGTCAAGGGCTGCACACTTTCCAATCCAATACATTTGATCATACGATGAGCTGCCCAAATAAAGGGAGGAAATTCCCTAAAGATGCAGCAATAATTTGCAACACATAGCACCACTGTTCGTTAATGACTCGTGCGTCGTGTCAGCAACATTTACATCTGCCATTAAGCTGACTAAGGCCACATCAATTGCACCTATATAGTGAATTAGTTTCTGATGTAGTCGTGAAACCTAGATGTATAAAACGACAATATGAAAAACACTGAATGATGGAATTGACGAAATGTATTTACCCTTGGCGGGCTATGGCAGCAACATCACCTAGACAAATTAGTATCAAAATATTCAACTGAATGTTTAACAAATAGACATACCATTCGTATAACTTGACAGACCATTACGCGTTTATGACTGATTTACTAACGTCATTCATAACGTATTTAATGATGACATTATCCTGAATCTGAAGTAATTGATTATGACGTCGTCTAACTGACTGAGAGACTTGATTCATCTATTATTGCTCATGCATGGTATCAGCAAGCTTTACAACTGCTATTGCAAATGTATAATTTTAAAGAAAACCTTGTAATAAAGAGTCAGTATCGCAGGAAGCTTCGAAGTTTAGATGCATATAACAGGAAACTCTCAACAGCAGAAGATGCAATTGTCTTAACACCCAATCCCAAGAGCAACGGGAAAATCAGTTCCTCTCTTCAACTATTTGTAATACAAGTATCCCCTTACAAAATACTAAAAGCATATAGTTTACCAGCGGATGGTTCGTAGACTGTTTGTCCATTGATCATAAATTACCTATAATATAGATTTGGCGAAGTGTTGGATTGATGGATAAATAAATGCATTGATCATTGTTTTTAAAATTAGCGTTCAAATTATAAAGCTTCTCTCGAACTAGTGTGATTTCTAATCCCTAGGGAACTATATCACGGTGAATTTGGCATCAATGTGTAACTGGCATGTGCAATCAAGCGAATGGTACGTTATGCCTTAGCTGTGCGCCTTAGGAATCATGCAGGATCTCTTTTTAACTGAGATAAATATGAAGCCATATCCCGACAATTAGTTGACAGAAATGCGACGCTGCCTGAAAATAGTCAACAGGATCATCCTTACATAATAACGAATTTGTCATTTCTTTGTTGTGGATATGAAAGGGGTAGATAGCTGCTGGGTCTCATTGACCACGTTCTTATGACGCATATGGTATCTGTTCTAGACATGTATGTGTATTCAGTATCTGCTGTAGTTATTGGACACAAGGATGGAAATTGTTGTAAACCTTATCATTATACATGACTTGGCAGTCATTTCCAAACATTTCTGACCCATTTCCCTACAAGTAAAATCACTCGTATCTAGAAAAGCATGTAAGCGTGTAACCCGATAAATCAGGCTCAAATAAATATTTACAACGATTTAAATAACAACATGTTTATATTTTGATATTTTGAACCAAATCTGACTGCCTATTGCCGCAAAAATTAGTTTCAAAATATTCAGCAGTTCCCCTGACTGATTGCATTGCCATCGTCTTAACGGTTCTTTAAGATTGTAAGAAATATTAAAGAAAATGTAATACTTGACGCTCATCTAATGCTGGATACCCTCAGATCCTCTGTCCAGCTTATTTGGCCAGGAGGTAGCGAGTGTGACAGACTGGATCCTGGTCAGAGACTTGAGATATACGTGACATATGAGCAATTGTACACTGACCTCTGTACTCAGGTGACAATAGGGCTAATTAACATGGACACAATTTTCAAAATAGACATTGACTAAATTATGCATATATGCTATTTCTGATATGCTCACACTATGCATACAGAACACTAAATAAAATATTGGCCCTATGCAAGATATACACTAAATAAATAAACAATAAAATAAATAAATATAAATATGGACATTATTATAACATCCATGCTTTAATGATGCCATAGACAATAACGATATTGTTTTCAACCTTACGGGTTTCGAGGGTGATAATTCTAAGTAAGCTGTTGCTGAAAGTTGTTGCTATCTAAGACAGCAACCTCTTTCAGCAACCCACGCTCAGTAAGGCATCATGACGGCTGGTACTTAGCTAAACTGGATTACTGCATGGAAAGGGTTACCCTCTCCTATCTGTATGTCTATATTGGATTAGATGTTGCACAAAGACGTGTCTCTCTGATATAGCCACAGCTTTCTCCACCATCAAATACAAAGTAGTCATCCAGGAAAAATAATCAAGGGAAAAGCAACTCCATGTGTTCATGTAGACTGTATATATTAACCTAAGAATTACCTGCCCTTGGCTGGTGTTAATTTTGTATAGGATATTGCCCGACGGTGTTGCTAGGTGATATTGCAACAGTTTCACGCAACAACCCCTAACAACTCGGCATCTATAGTCATGTCGCTCTCTGACATCATACTACTATTTCTACAGAATGACAGGCAATCACAATTGTAATTAATTACCCGCTATTTTCAATCCAGTCAAATTAGGTTTAAGATAGTCACCAGTCGAGCTATTACAACCACGATACTGGGTTGTATCTGATCCTATATGCTACCCATGCAATCGGATACTGATGCAGTAATCACGTCCCACCCCGGAAGCTAAGATGTTCAAAGGCACATCATTATGATAACAATAAAGGTAAGCACATGAGCACATCAGCACGCGACTGATTTAGAATATCTACTCCTTAATGCATCAGTAAATCCGAGCTTTGAGATGGGGCTTATAGTATCTCTTTAACAATTTATTGGCTCAATCTGTTCAAAATCTAGCTATTTACTAATTGAATATCCATTTGCAGGCCAAGAGGAGACTACATTTGAAAAGTTGCCACTGGCTTGGCTATTGGGCGAGTCATTCAATGGAAATTTTTCCAAAATAATCTTTTCTTGGACTGCAGATGGACCTTCTTCAAGCCCAATGCAGAGGCCGGCTTTGACTGGCTTCAACTTGAACGTGTTAACCCACTCATCCATAATCATGTAATAAACCTCGCCTCATGCCGTTTAAGTAATCATAACCATCTGATGGACAGTAATTACTTCATAAAATGACGTTGTATTCTATGATGCTACTATAATAATGTCTTAGAGAGACAACACATGTCTTTTAACAATCTCATTAGTATTATGTTTTTAACAATCTCATTTTGAGGCACATACTCACTAAGACGTAAACACGTGCGTGAATATCAGCACACGATCGTGCACAATTATGGCCGATTGAAACATATACAATGGCTAAGAAGATAAGCAGTGGCCTAATCTGGACTGAGATCAAGACAAATTATAGTAGACATGCACCCGTCCATAATGTTACTCTCACCTAATCCTGTCCTTCGCATATTCACCGATATCATATCCACATACATTTAAAGAGACATCCGCAGCAGGCTAAGTTTGTCAGCAGGAGAATGGATTCCTGAGTTAACTGTCTAGTGAAATGCATATACCCGCTTTTTGTAAATAACATGACATTATCAGATCACGTGTTGTATATCAGGTCCATATCCAGCAGAGGAAGCCGTGACATGGGGTGAACGATTGCCCGGTATTCACATATATATTCACATAAAATCATGAGTTTAATTAACATTGATGAGATAATTATTTCCTTGAAAGTAGTGAACAATTTACAGGAATACGTTGAATATTTGAAATTATTTTCACCGGATGTCTTAGACAGCAACAAAAGTATTCAAAACTCTGACGCTGGTTTTCTTTCACATACTTTCCAACAACCACAACATATCATTGTATTGTTTCTGGGGCGTGGGTGGGGCTGAAATAGTGTGCCATCCTCACATTGGCCGTCATGTGCAGGATTACTCAGCACATCAGATCTATGAAGACAATGTTAAAAGGTGTTGAACTGTTATTTACGTGACAAATAAGCTCACAATTGGTCATACACTAAATAGCTAGGGGCAAAGCTGTCATATCCACCAGGCATCAATAGGGAGTTTAACTGAACGACAAATGCTGATATTGTATAATGCTACTGAGTATATGCGCATAGCGATAGGAAACTTGCCACTATGATAGCCACAGACCAGCCAAACCTAGCATATTGTATGATAATCAAGCAATCAATCAATATATTGCGGTAAAGTACCAAACATTATGGTGTGTGCATAGAGCACAATAAAACAAACACTTAAAATGGCACAATGGCAGTGCATAAAATAACATTAAAAGTATTACACTAAACTTAAATTAATATTACGATTTCGTTATATATACATTCATTTATAGTATCTAAAAATGTATATGACATGTTATTTACAACACTATACGGTACTTTTGGTTGTCTGAGTCTGATTCAACTGGATGGCATAAATCAACCATAGCCTTTAACTCAAAAGGTTGAACACATGGTGACGTGACCAGCTAGTCTGAACATCATGTTTAGAAATGTAGAGTAAAGTCGGCTATAGGCAGCGATATCAGTACACCAGTTGGATACATTCACAGACTTAGAGGCATACGTATGTTTTATGTCTCTTTCCGAATAATTGAAATCAACAATAAATTGAGTATTTTATGTTCGTGTATATCGCACACATTTTACATTGAGTTGATAGTGGCTGCCAATGGTTACAGGAAATTTGCATTGCATTTATAGCAGTGCAGTCACTGTACATGAACAGTAATTTCACGATCGTCTACAACTATTGTGTTTGCTACAGGCTAATTGTCTTCAATTTTATCGTACGTTAATGCTACCAATCGAGTGCTTATGCACTCTGAGACTTGGTGAGTAAGGCATAGGGATTCATAGTGCAAATGCTACAAGTCTACACTATCTCTAAACTCATCTTCATGCCGCATCCAACCCGGAGAAATGGAACTTTCCACTTTATCCATCCATCATATGACGTCATAATCAACTACGTGACGCGTAGAATGAAATCGTAGTGAATGACGTCATTATGACTTCATTAATGACGTAGATACCTGCGTCACTAACGCATATTTAAAGACGGACAATGCGTTGTATGTCTTTACTATTTAATAAATATCCTGCTGAATATTTTGCATCTAATTTGACTGCGCGCTGTTGCTGCCATGGGCAGCTTGCCTATATAGTTTTCAGGAAATTGATAGTTAGGGCATTCGGAGATCGATCAGTTCCAATACAGTGAAGTGTGGGTGGAACTCAGCTAGAGGTGGGCCGGGCATAGATAAAACTGAAAAAGTAACTTATTCTATCTGCCATTTTACTCAGGGTGTTTAGCCACACCTACACATTTTGTGGATGTTGCTATCACGACCGTTTTGATATAGACCCTGGTAAACTAGAATGGAGGAATACAGTTTTAGCCATGCCATTCTCTAGCTAACCCCACCCACAGTTTGTCTATGTCGGGATCCATCGATCCCTGCACTTTCTGAATCTCAACTTCAAGAAAAATAAGCGGCTAAGTTGTTGAAAATTTTGAAAGTTGATGTCATTGGCAGCAACAGCAGTCAGTCAAATTAGTTTCAAAATATTCAATAGAATGTTTTTTAAATAAGAAAGACATAAGATTCGTACACATTGAAAGACTAATACGCGTTTAAGATGGAGTAAATTACGTCATTCATGACGTAGTTGATTATGACATCATCTGATTGACGGAAAAACTGAATTTCTCCATTAAAGTCATTGTTCTGATAACGCGTTGCTGATAGTATGGAAACAACAGCAACAAGTTAGCTGTAGCATCTGTATAAATCTAGTCTCCTCTCCTCGCATATTCGCGTAGAGATGTGAATGCTGACATTCAGTAATATATTGATTCTGACACTCTCACCGCACGAGGGGCTATTCCTGTTCGAACCTGTCATATTCATGATTCATCATTACTCGACGTTAATGCAAGAGGCCTGTTGACATGACATAGTGCTAACGTATTGAGACAGGAGCAGCCATTATAATTAATATTTTTTGTTAGAGAAACACGAACTCTAGAATCTTTTTATATGAACATCCCATCATCTTTTTTCTTGTTATTTACATCATGTCATGCAAGCAGGCATGTCTATGATATTGTATGTTTCTGGGCAGTGGTTAGAAGTGTATCGACTCCAAGACAGTAGACTCGGAAATGATGTTGCGATTAATATGTTCCTGTACTGGACAGCATCATTGTAATAGCCACAAGACATTCGAAATGGCCGTCATTCAGTTGCCTAATAACTCGGACGTGGGCAGCAAATATCATCATAAAGATACCAGCTAGATGGCACACTAATATAATAAACAAATAAAATACATCTCTGGGTTTGGAACATAGTACTCTGGTTAAGTTAAGACCCGAAGTTTACATACTGACACATATGATTAGATGGCACTATTCCACCGATATCTGTCCACACGGTATTGCGCGAGCGACTAATGGATACTGGTTTCAGAAATTAATGTCAAATTCCAGTTATTTCTTGTGCAGATTCACAAACAATATCCACACTTTTCATATTATGCGCGAGTAGAACATGAGTTGACCACTATTTTAGGTATAACTATGCCAAAGTTAGCCAATCAGCCTCTTTATTTACATGGATCAAGAAGCCTATGATGTAAAGAGGGAGGCATGGGGAATGGAGAGCATTCTAGTTCAAAGGGAACGTGTTAAGGAGAAAGTGAGCGAACGAACTAAGATGGAAACAAAATAAGATAGAGCAAGTACGTTTTCTTCTTAGATCGTCGATGTAATTCTTGATTTGGTCCATTCACACCTAATGGTGAATGACATGAAATGGCCAACCAGCCGCATGACCATCACATTTAATGCATTTTCTCAGGTGATTGGTTGGCAAAATAAAAGGGTGGCCATTGCCTATAGCTACAACTATTATTTATGTATATCACCGACAACTACGCAGATAACCCAGCTTACTGGGCTGATGCTGGGGCGATAGTGGGACGATACTTTCAGTATCGGCCCGGTATCGGCCCAGCATCGGCCCAGTAAGCTGCGTTATCAGGGTAGCAACGCGAGTCGCCACATTTTGCACATGCTATTAAAATGTATATTTCTAGAGAAATGTATGTAACATATCGAATCAGTATGTGATGCACTCGTGAAGGTTAGATGCATGAAACCGGCAACATTAAAAGATACCACTAGCGAACTAATCAATCCCCAGGGCAACATGGTAACTCTTTTCAATTCTTCGCCAATTTATGATACATTTTTCTGCTAAAAAGAAATACCAACACCAGATAGCTTACCAGAAGATGTTCTTCCATTAACTCAAAATCATGTATTCCGATCGAACATCTAGTTAAATTTGGCAGAGAATGGAAGACGTTGCACAGACGCTGCTTGAATGGGCTGTGATGTCACCCACTTATTCATGGCAAGTCACCCGAGAGAATGCTCCATTGATCTCAGTGCATTGGTGTATTCCTGATATAACAGCTTACTGGGCCATGGCTGTGCTAAAATCGCACCAATAAAACAAGGTATTGGGCCAATGCTGGGCCAGTAATCAGTAAGCCCAGGGATTCTTCTATTTCAGGGTTGTTCTGGTTCAACCCAATTTCTATAGTGGTTACCTTAAAACTGTTCGTGTTACATCTATATACCAATCGATTGAGGCATGCAGGACAAGCACCCTTATGACTAGACGGGGATTAATTTAGATTGATCGGAAGCCCACTCAATTCTATGTAGAGACACGTGTAAGTTAATTGACTTCTGTAAGAAATATCATGCATCGATGATGACGTATTCATTTGTGAGCATGCACTATAAATCAGAACAGATAGCCTAAGACGAGCGCCTGCTTGTCTGTCTGCCCATCCGTCCGCCCGCCCGTCCGCCCAGCCGCCTGCCCACCTACCCGCCTACCGGCTCGCCTGCCCGCCCATCCCTCCGTCCATCCGTCTGTTTGTCTGTTTTGTTTAATAGATAGATTGACATATTGTAAATTAAATACTCCAAACAAGATGCCATTCTTTCGACACATTTCAAATTTTCGATAGGATGTAATTGCTTCACAAATAGTTACGGAATTATATTTAATGCCAATAGATAACAGAATACAAGTTCGTCGTGATGCAATAATGCCTGACTAATTCTTAATACATAATCCATAATTTCCAATCTATGCATCAGTAAGCATAGTAATTAAACGTTCATGGGGGCGGAATCGGCATTCTTCCCATATTATGCTTCCTCAGCTGGAATCAATTAAGTGTTATATAACATATGTTTATTTCTTGCTTCGCAGCATATTTTGAGCAATTACTCTGGTAAATTTGTGGAAGACATATTGGCTATGGCAGAGTAATTCAATCCAGATGCTATTCCTTCAGTTTGAGTCAGCATAATACCGGCGCACAAGCTGCGTCTTGTCTCATTCATATATATGTGCAATGCACGGAGTATTTCTTTGTTCTTAATGCAGCTTAACCTTTTAAGTACATGAGTAAGTGTTCTGCCTCCTGAAGGTCCACGTATAAATCCAGAAATACATGGGAAATCTCGATGTTAATACAATTCCGAGACTACACTTATCTGTGGAGGAGACCATACATGAACCTCCCTTAGTAGATACGTCGGGATGATGGTGTGGTTAATCCAGCAATCTCATAATTTATTTTCTTAACAATGCACAGCGTTTGGATGCCAGAATATCATAAGCTCTGAAAGCGCCAATGTGCTCGATATAACAGAGATGTGATGGTAATGGGGTACAATGGTTAACCAAATCATCTCTAGTTTATGCTGATAACTAAATAAAGCTGTACTCGATCGGCGACTGGAGGGGGTTGGGTGGGTGGGATTTCAAGCGCCCAGGACTAAAGCTCTCAAACACGTGTGATTTCGCGTCTCTCTGGCAATCTGTTACACTTGATTTGGCATCACTGTGGAACTGACATGTGCAATCAAGTGAATAGAACATTATGTCTCACCTCTTTGCCTTTGGCATCATGCAGGAAAGCTTAATTTAAAGGGCATAAATAAGATATATCCAGAAAATGATTTTGACTGAAAGTCGATGCTGGCTCGGTAAGCAGCAAGATTAATTCAAGTTGTTTCTAATGAGATTGAAGTGGCTCTGACTAGCAAATGTAATACATATAATATGGTGTCTGGGTGCGCGTGTGTGTGTATGGTTTGGGTGCATTGGTGCATGTGTGCGCGGGTGTGTGTGGATGTGTCTGCATATGTGCGCGCAAATGGGTGGTGGCGTAGACAAGTTAGGATGGATACAATTAGTCAGTTAGTTTGTTTACTGTACATGCACATTGGCCACGCAAATCAAAGGACAGATAGTTAACAATAGTTAGATGGTTAACCCATTTTGTCATTTCATTTGATGGCCACGAATATAGATTCCTTTTGTCTGCTAAGCCATCAAAAACATACAAATGAGATACACTGGTAAGGAAATGAGCCATGGACATATTGACATATAATGGGAAAGCATAATTCAATCAAAGCTACTTTATTTCGTGAAATATTTACACTTTTATATATATTTATTCGTGGCAAGCGATGGGTGTCAGCCATTTTGAAATTAGCATAATTTGTGTACTAATGCTTTGGAACCGAGCTCGTGCGCGCGATCTACTGTAGCTAACTAGCTAGCTAAATATTTCAAGTTCAGTTGGTGTCCAGTTAACTTTAGTTAACTATATTCAGTGAACCACTCTTAACCCAGGTTAGCTATTACAAGCACGATAATGTGTTGTGGCTGATCCTATATTATACCATACAATCGAATAATGATGCAAACGGATGGCTCTCATAAGACAAGATTAACATAATGTTCAAAGGTACATGATTTTGATATTAATACAGGTAAGCGTCTGAACGTGAATGATTTAGATTGTCTATCCCATAATTCACCAGTAAAGCATGACCCTTAAGATGAGACTTATACTATCTCTTTAACGCTTTACTGTCTAAATGTGTTCAAGAAAATCGAAATATTTGCATATTGACTGCCCAATTGCAGGTGCAGCGAAGACTACTTTTGAGCGAGCAAGTTTTTCCAGTGGAAAATATTCAAAACTGGTCTTCTCTTGACCAGAAAATAGGCGTTCCTCAGGACCGCTGCAGAAGCTGGTTTTGACTTGCTTTTGCCATGAAAAGCAGTTACCAACTCATCTATAATCATCAATAATAACTTAACTTTGTGATCTTTCCTTATTTTCTCACAACGCACATGTATTATTACAGATATGCCTTTTAACAATCTCCTTAGTTATTGTGATGCAAATAATCACTAAAATGTGAACACGTGTGTGGATATCAACACCAGAACGTGCACAATTGTGGGATATTATGAAAAGCAACAACATATACCATGGGTAAATAGACAAGCATTCGCCTAATCTGGACGGAGATCAACAATAAGAATAGTACATCCACCCAGCTATAATGTTAGTCTGACTTAATCCGAGCATTTGAACATTCACCGAAATCATGTCCATACATTAAGTTTGTTAGCAAGAATAGATTCTTGAGTTAACTTTCTATTATGATTACTATACAAACTTTACTTAATCTCTGAAAAGCTTTGTAAATTTACAATCTTCCCAAACGGTTATACCCTTAGTAGCCTGGGGTGGTGTGGCGTGGCATGGGAGCTACTTGTCAGAACACGTTGAACATGTTGAGCCGAAACTGAGGGGACGAGATAGGCAGTTGTGCTGACTGGCCTACAGACGTCACATGACCTGACCACGCCCAGACATTAGGCCATGCCCTTTACATGGTTCATTAGGCATACATTGGACGCCAGGTGTACCGAAGTTAGGGCGACAAAATAAACTGCAATGCTGATTGGACTACAGGCAGCACATGACCTGACCATGTCCCATACGTTAGGTCACGCCCCCTTTAATGGGTCATTAATGCGCAATTAGACCTAGAACGTGACAATGGGCATCCCATAAGTTGGCCTAACCTCGGGCAATGATGTGGCCAGACTGACCCAGAGCGCTGATATTGACGCTCGTTAAGCCATGTCCCTAGACCATGCGCCATTGTGTCATGGGAAATTAGCCTGACAACGAGTGTAGCGGATGTCAGATGACCTGACCAGGGCGATGATATAGCGGCATGCTATGACACTATACATTAGGTTCCATGCTTGCTTTGCGGAGATCATTAGTTTATGGCAACGAGAATAGAGGTTGTCACGTGACTCAACCCGGGTGATGAAATGGATGCATGCTAGTCCAGGCAACTTTTCACAGGTCACTATACCTGCAATGCAACAGCTGACGTTCTCTAAGTTTACCTAAGCTAGGATGATAAGATGAGCACCCATTCTGATTGGTCTACATACGGCACATGACCTGACCACGCCCCCTAAAACGGTCACGACCCATTGTCACTGTCGATCATCAACACATGCCTCATTGCACCTGTCACGCATCGCCACGTGCCTACACCTCTACATCACACACAACAACTAAACTGTTCCCTGATTACTCGAGAGGGTGCTGACATCATTAATATTTGAATTAGGATACTTATTTCCAATACTCGAATCTGATTGGTGGGGAGAACACATCCACTAATCAGATTCAAGTATTTACGTCGGGAAAAATTGAGACACGCTATCTGGGTTCATGTGCCTCCCTACGAATTATTTTAGATTCATTGCTAATATCAAACTATAGCACATAATTCTCAATCTGAGACAATATAATGTATCCTAATGGATATCATATTATGAGCCAGAAATGATTTTGTGGTCTTTTGATCCCATCTCCTAAAGATTTATCACACTTTATCCACAGAAACCAGCTGGTCTTTAACGCATATTTGTCGGAGCAGTTCAAGGTGCCTGTGTCGCCATTATAACCAGATATGGTTAACTTCAAGAAATACAGCATGAGATCAAATAATAACATCCATTATCATAATACACTTCGTAATGTAATAACACTCCAGTCAACGGACATTTCCAGTTTATCCATCACTCACGTGACGTCATACTCGATGCCGTAATGAATCCGTAGATAAGTTCGTCACGAACGCTTAATTGATGACGGACTAAGCGTTGCTGTAAGAATTGCATGTCGTTAGTATGTAATGAACATTGTGTTGAATATTCGAAACCAATTGGTTTGGGCACTGTTGCTGCCATAGGCAGCACCAGCAATTTGTCAAATTAGTTTCAAAATATTCAACAGCTTATTTGCATAGTTTTCTGGAAATTAATAGTCAGTGAGCTCAGGGATCGATCGAGCCAATATGGCGAAGCATGGGTGGAGCTTAACCAGAGATGGGCGAGACATAGCTACATGTTGATTCCTCCATTACAGTACATGTTTATTAGGTCTGATTGATGTTCGGTGCCATATCAAAGCTACATGGCATGCACTTATGTTTAGTCAGACAGAATTGTTTTGGATTGTTTTGTCACATAATAGCGTGGCGATGTTCATAAGCAATGCATACACTTTTCCTTAACAGGCCTCTAAAATTGCGCAATTAGTTTCAATTGAGCTTTGTCAAACCGGGAAAATACAACTCAACAAAAACATGAATAATCCGCCTTACCTATTGCACAAATGCAAGCGGATATTGGAGCATACATAGAGAATCTGGAACGAGGTCACTTTTCATATCACTATTATGGACCGAGTTGAAAATAATCAATTTGCACGAGCTTTAGCGATTGCAAAATTTATAATTTTCAAAGAGGTTCATAATAGTGATGTGCAAAGTGACAGAGTTTGAGATTTTATTTATCATATAAACTGTAATTTTGAAACATTTGCCAATAGTTGCTGATGTGACTTTTATCTTATTTCTCATTGTTGATTTTCGCGAAATAGATACCGCCGCTGTAAAGCACCACTAATTGATAACATATGCTGAATGCACAGCAAAATGTAGTAACAAACACAACATCTGGCGATGTCAGCCGTTAAATGGTATTTTAACTGGTCATTGAAAATTATAGCCACGGCCATCAATCGTTACTTCGCTGCCGACTGATAAACTGTCAAACGATGACATCTTGCGATGACGTTTCATGAATGGCAAATCGTACTACACAAATCGTAGTAAAACAGTACCGCTAGTAATCCCTACGCGTCACGTTCACATTAATCGATGTTTTAATTGGTCGATGAAAATGGGTTGCGCACCCAACAGCCAATGAAAATACTCCGTTGAATATGGCACGTGTGCTCATATCGAAAAATATGGAACGGACTAGAAGGCTTGTATATATGATAAAATTGTATTTGTAATTGGTTCACGCACTCATTCACTCACTCAGTCACTTGCTTACTCGCCCACCCACCCGTCCACCCACCCACCCACCCGCTTGCTTCCACACACACAAACACACACACACACACACACACACACACACACACACACACACACACATACACACGCACGCATGCATGCATGCATGCATGCACATTATTGATTTCCAACACATTGGCCAGTATAGTATGTGCCGCATATGAACACATTGACTGTCACTCAATCATTTGTAATTCATTGTCACCGCGCACATATTTGTACGACCCATCTTGTGCAGACATGCTATTCATTCAAACTGCTTTAAGTTTAATCATTGTTATGTCTGTGCAATAGTCCTTAGAGCTCATACAATGGATCAGATATGATATGGCATCGCAGGTTATCATCTTTTGCACACGTTGCTGTCAGTATCGCACCATTATTCATATCCTGTGAAGCAGAACTTGACTAAGCGCGTCTCTAATTCTGAAACCAATCTCCATAAAGGATGTGTAACATCCAGAACTTGATTGGATTTTGCAGCGATGTCATGTAAAGATGATTAGAAAACTGACCTGACTGCACAGTTCCTCACCAGTGTGCAATGGATATCATGAATATTGAATAGCTTGGCTGATCGGGAAATGTTTCCTAATCGGTGTATGTAGGAATTGTATTATTAAACCGAAAAGTGTATATAGTCTTACGCTCCATTTAGTATTGTAATAATGAGTGGAAAATCCAATCCCTTATATTCATATGTTGGGGAATCTGGTCACGAGTGACTTTCAAACACTGAATTGACTAATATGGTATCTAGAGGACTTATCATCGAAATAGTAGACGTAGGCAAACATGGTGTAAACTGGTAAAGTATCCAAGAACTTGTGTCACAATTCAACTGGGCTCTTCACCTCATTGCCATTCATCTGTTAGTTCATTCCACATTCACTACGTCATTCATTTAGTTGTCAAACGTTGATTCATCCAGTTATTCAGTTTACGTTGGCATATTGTGGGAGAGGTGGGAGCAAAATGAAAAAGACATACACCCAACTTACTGTCATCATCTCTCGGACAATCCACCTTACACAGGTCATAGTTAGCGTTGATAGAAGGGAATATTTGCCCTCCATCCAATGGCAACACATATTTATCAAGTGTCCAATGCCGTGGCAAAGCTATGGAGAGTGTATGCCTCATCGTGTCTAGTCAGACAGAATTGAATTGGATTGTTTTCACAAATAATAGCTGGGAGCATGGTCCGAGACAGAGAATACATATTTTCTCACCAGCTCTGCAGATCTGCCATTTGGGAATCATCAAATTCAGAATAACATAGCAATCTACCATAGAAGGGTGAGACATTCAGAATCAGAATAAGGCAAATAGACTATGTCCATATATATATATATATATATATATATATATATATATATATATATATATATATATAAATATATATATATATATATATATATATATATATATATATATATATATATATATATATATATAAATATATATATATATATATATATATATATATATATATATATATATATATATATATATATATATATATCAATTCCCATTTTACCACATGCTATGCCTCGCCCATCTCTAGCTAAGCCCCACCAACACCTATCAATTTCCTATCAATTTCCCGAAAACTATACAGGTAAGCAGTTGAATAATTCGAAATTAATTTGAGTGGGTGTTGGTGCTGCCTATGGCAGCATCAGCGTCCAGTCAAATCAGTTTCAAAACTGTCAACACAATGTTTATTAAATAGTAAGGACATACAATTCGTACAAAGTGTCATACTATTATGCGTTTAAGACGGACTAAATCGACTGATTCATACTGTAATTGATTATAACGCCATCCTACACGTCACGCAGTTGGATATGACATCATATGATTGGTGGATAAACTGGAAAGTTATATTATGGTTGTGGATGATACGGGTATCCATTTCTCGCTGTGACTAGATCATTTCTTGCTGACGTTCGTCCACTTAGCACGCGTGTTGTAATCGATTTGAAGCCTCGATGCACGTGTCTGAACGTAAGCACGGTAACGTGCACTCCCTCTGGTGAGCGGATTGATGCCTCAAACTATACAGACTTCACTGACGCAAACCTTCAGCTCTGTGACTGCAACTGGTAATCGTAGTTGGTGTAGTTCATTCCCATTGCAACTAGCCTGGCGTAGTAACTCTAGGATCTTAATTGTGCCGAAGGCCGGCGACATGTCAATGTTAATTTCGTGGAAAGTCCAGTGTTTGGACATAGCTACAGACACATACCTCCGTTGAGCACTTAACATGTCTACGCAGCTGCGGCTACGTTTAACGCCATATTTACATGCTCCATTTAATGTATCGATCTACACGTCTGGGATGCGGCATAGCGTAACATTGAATACGATTTTCCTTATGCTGTTGTTGATATGCGCATTTGGCTGGAGTTTGGCTGGATGCTGAGTGGCTTCGTGGGTGTGGTTACCGCAATACGTGTGGCTTGACCTATATCATCGATGGGGAGGTGTTGCATAAAAGCGGAATTCGGTAGCTGTAATAGTAGAAACATTGAACAGATGCAATCAACCATTATTCGCGTTTGACCACTGTGCCTAGTCATCAGCCAAAATCTTTAGCTTCGTCAGGTATATTTTCCCTCTGAGTGTAGCGAGTCTTACTCTCTTGATGTCACCTCGCATCATGTTTAACCTATTTATGTAAAGCCTATACTCTCCTGTCGTTATAGTTGCTGGCTCTCTTTAGGTCGAATTCTAAGCTGCTCTGCCCTTGTGTGTCTTTTGGCATTCTTAGCACATCTTTGCCGGGTGACCTTTACAGATAGCAGCGATGCATTACACATCTGGCATAGTGTATCTTTGAGAATTATGCTGTCTGGTCATCGGGATCCAGTAATGAGAGGAGGTGTTTGCAGTGGCATGCATCAAGCGTGTCAAGAGCTACATTTGGAGCTGCCCAGCTGTTACAGTTATAGGGCACAGAGGATGTGCAGGTTGCGTTGTATATATATATATATATCTTTTTGGTATTCCTGATCAATGAATACATAGCTGCCAGAAGAACTACCAAAAATATGTCCCTATGACACAGCGTGAGTCAATGTGAGTATTACTACAAATCAGCAAGCCTAGGATTATACCTCTTCATGGTTGGGCACCATGAATTGGATCGTCATTTTCTTTCGGGTCATGCTCTGTCGATAAGTGGGTGAACTATGACTTGAATTCATTCATAAAGAGATTCTCAGTATTTATTTACTTGCAGATATTGGGTGTAGTTCCTCAATGAATTTCACTTCGTCGGCATATTCCATCTCTAGCGGCATACCTATCGTGGGCACTGAGTTTGGCCTCGCACATATTTTAATGCAGCAACACGTTAGCATGTGAAAGCGCAGAGGATAGACCATCTCTTTCTGGGGAGCGGATTACTGTCTCAAACTCTACAGACTTCACGACTTGACTCATCCGTTCAGCTATTTGTTTGCACGTGGTAGTCTCACTTGTCGTAGTTCATTTCCATCTCAACTGGACTGGCGTAGTACATATAGGATCCTAATTGACTCGAAGGCATGCCACATGTCAATGCCCATTTTGTGGAAATCCCAGTGTTTGGTCATAGCTACTGACACAAACCTGCGTTAAGCCCAGACAATGGATGCGCAGCTGCGTCCACGTTATATGCCACTTTTATATGTTCCATTCAATGCATCGATCTAATGTCTAGAATGCGGCATAGAATAACATTGAATACGATTTTCCGTATGCTGATGTTGAGGTGTACATTGGGATGCAGATTGGTTGGAGGCCGGGTGTCTACTTGGGCTTGGTTAGCGCAATAAGGGTGCCTTGGCCTGCAGCATCGATGGGAAGGTGGTGCATACAATTGGATTTGATTATAGGTGCGTGATCGGATTTGAAATAATGTCACTTGTGTATTTGAATAGTTCAATGCGCATGCCACAGGTCCGAATGCATATCAATTTTTAGGACTCTTGAGTGCCTTCCCCCAATTCTGCCATTTTAATTAGTGTTAGTGTTAAGTGCGTGGATCCATGGTTTATTAGAGTGCGCCATGCGGCCTGGAACCTCCGTCTTCAGCACTCGAGGTTTATGTCAGGGTTACCTCACCCTTACCTCCTTTAGTCGCCTCTTACGACACGCAGAGGATACGGAAGGTGTATTCTAAGCCCCTAAGTAATGGATTAGGTCAGCTGAGAACGGGTGCAAGGGCTAATCATTGCGGTCCAGGAACTGCTCCTGAACAGTTCCTGAATCGCGTCGGCGTTGCCCCGGTCAGTTCCAGTACAATGCGTGGTGGTGTGTGGTCAGTAAATCTGATGGTGTGAGCTGCCCGAGACTTTTTGTGACCGTCATCGGTGGCAGTGATTTCTTCTGCTAGGGAATCTGCTTTTTAATTAGCAAGAGCGTTTATGTAGTTTGCTGATGTGACACAAAATGTTATTGCGTACCTTGCATAGTTTTGTGTGGTCTTCACGTCCCGCCCACACTCTCTCATGCCTATCCACCGCTCGCAAGCCCGCCCAACCACCTGGTTGCCTGCTCGCCCACCTACCCATCCACCAGCCATCCCGGCCGCCCAACCGTCCATTAATAAGTCCCACCTTGCCCCACCCGTTCACCTAACAGCCAGTGCATCCATCCACCTGCCCGCTTCACCGCCCCAAGCCCGCCTGCTAACTTGCTCACCTACACGCCCGCACGCCCTCCTAGTCACGCATTCGCTCACTCCATTAATAAATACCATAAGTTAAGCTTTCCTTTCCTTTGGAATCTACTTGTCTATTACATACACTTGTTGCCAAAGTGACCCTCAACAATTCAAACATTCACGTATGCAAGATACCCTCGAGACAACTGTAACGGCACTCTTCACCATTAATACACACTCGGTGATAGAATGGGTTATCCACTGTGTGTATTCACCGAACGAGCGCAATGCCGATCATGTTATAGCAAACTAATACATGCTAACAATTGGAGTGGTTCTCAGAAGGCATTGCCTTACTAAGGAAGCGAGGCAAACGATGTATACACGAGGACAAATTAATATCAGCACAATGGACCTTTCAATTTTAGCTATTTCCCTCCCATCTCTAGCTAAGCTTCACCCACACCTCGCTCATGTTTCCAGAAAACTACACAGGTAAGCTGTTGACTACTTCGAAACTAACTTGACTGGGCGCTGTTCCTGCCTATTCCAGCAACAGCGCCCAGTCAAATTAGTCCAAAAATATTCAACTGAATGTGTATTAAATAGTAGACACATACAATGTGTACAACGTGTCGGATATTAAGAGTTAAAGACGGGCCAAATAGAATCAGTTATGACGTATTGATTAAGACGTGATCCTACACACCACTTGATTATGATGTGATATGACGTCAGATTGATTGATGGATACTCTGGAAATGTAAATTACGAGTATAGCTCACCTCAACGACACAGTAGTATAAATAAAACGTACTCAACACTGTGTAAACCAGAGCGATGATTAATAAACTAAGTCGATAGAATCTCGGGAACTTCCAGTACATGTTATTTTTTCGGATTCATCAGATTCACACCTTTTCATGGGTTAAAATGTTAAACCAAATCAGGCCTGTAGTTTTCCCAGATATCCACAGACGCAGAAGTTGATTCGATCATGATCCGTGTTCTTGTATCTGGATTCAGGAACATGTATGGAACCCCTCTCGCACGGCATGTTCCTACATCCCGGAGAGGTAATTAATATTTCTTTAGTAAGGATCAGTAAAGTTTGAGACACAACTCGGAAAATGCTTTTGCGACTGACTAACTAATTAAAGGAAAGAACCAGGGAACTAACACATGCTCTTGAATGATAGATTTAGATACTAATCTACCTATAGGATAGTATAGTCACCAGTAAAAACAGAAATAAATCGGACTAATTTGAATAACGCAAATGCATACCATTTGTGCGCTCTGATGTACGCTGATGAAAAAAACCCAGGTAAATGCACGCACGTCACTCTAGCGGGAACCAATTAGCGACGCAGCTGGTGTTGGGCTCTCCGCTGTACGCCGCGAAAATAAATAATACCTGCTGCAGCCGGTGATATAATCTCAGTCATATTGGCGTTAAGCTGATTGTCCACTACTTACTAAGGCAAACTACTGTCTAATCTTAAAACAATTTGACTGAAAGCCGTTGTTTCCTGAGACAGGATTTGCATTCAGTTACGCGCATTTCAAAATATTATGTAGGCAACATATTGCTAGCCTGGAAGGCCGCAGAGATTTTGAAATCATTTTGACAGACACTCGTTGCTTCCACCAGAAACAGTGACGTTCAAATATAATGATTTTAGAACGATCAATAGTGAATTAACAGTAGCGAGTTAGTCGTTCTGTATAGGTGCCCACAGCGAATACTATTCATACCGCTTACGAAACACATTTGCTTTTGGTATATTCCAGTACGCGTTATACGCGCATACACAGTTGACACACGGCGGAGTTCTAAGCACCGGCTACGTCACTAAATGGTTCCAAGTTAAACGTTCCTAGATTTAGTTAATATTTCTTTCTCAAATAATCCGGATTCATTTCAATAATTAAGTGGTGATAGTTTATTAATATTGTATGAAAATACAAATACACATCATTTATTATTTCCCTTTTCACTTCCTGTAACAAGAATTGCTGGTTTATTGAGCTGCTACCACTTAGAAATAGCAATAGAAATGCCAATTTATAGGTAACTGTACGAGTAATTTGCTGAATGTCTTGGAAGGAGATAGATAGAGGCATCAACAACATCTAGTCAAATTAGCTTTAGACATTGAACAGGACAGTTTTGGTATTGAGGTGCTGATTCGTAGTTGGTGTTTTGTGTCAATTGACGCAATTAGCTATGTCATACCCATCTCGATCGAAGATCCACCCACACCTCGCTCGTGTTAGGACCGATCGATCTCTGAACGCCCTGACTATCAATTTCCAGAAAACTATACAGGCTAGCTGTTGAATATTTCGAAACTAATGTGACTGGGTGCTGTTGCTGCCTATGGTATGTTTCTTAAATAGCAAAAACATACAATTTGTACAACGTGTCAGATTATTAAGTGTTAAAGACTGGCTTAATCGAATCATCCATGACGCCATGATTATGACGCCAGCATACACGTCGTGTGATTGATTCTGACGTCATATGATTGAGTGAGTAAACATATTCTTGAATTCTTTGCTGGTTGTGAAGACTAGAAATATCGAGACTGAATGGCTGACTATCTTATTCTAGACTAATATGACCGCATTGTGCGATAGCTAAATACACTCTACGTCGGTCAGGAGTGATTTCAATCCTCGGGAATAAAAGCTCGACTAGATCAAGTGTGTTCTCCAAGTGTCTAGGACCTCTATTATATATTGTATGTGGTGGCCATCTGTACCTGACATATCGAATCAAAGTGTGTGGTGTGTGGTGTGATGGAGCCTCCATCATCTTAGAACTTTCTGCCATCAATAATACAGGGAACAAATGATCCACGTGAGAGATATTTGGAATTGCTTGACTGTTTTGCAGAATAATAAACAGAATTTAGATTGCATTATATAGTAATACACATAGTTATTTTCAGCCAGCATAGAGTAAAATGGATTCCCAAAATTTCCATGAGAGCATTTTCAGTATAGTAAACCTTCCTTGAGAATATTTCGGTAACGTGCAATGCGAATTTCTATTCGCTGGCGTCAGTTACCATAATTGACCGTTCCAATTTATCCATCAATCATATGGCGTTATAATCAACTGCGTGACGTGCATAATGATGTCATAATCAGTGACGACATGAATGGCGTAGATACGTGCGTCACGAACACGTAATTCATGTCTGACTAACCGTTGGGATATGGATTATATGCGTTTACTATTTAATAAAGACGCTGTTGAATATTTTGAAACTAATTTGATTGGTGTTGTTGCTGCCATAGGCACAACAACATCCAGTCAAATGAGTTGCAATATAGTCAGCAGCTTACTTGTATTGTTTCTCTAGAAAATGAAACTCGGACAGCTCAGGAACTGATCGATCCCAATACGGCGAAGTGTGGGTGAAACTTAGCTAAAGATTGGCAGAGCATAACTAAATTTAATTCCTCCATTGGGCAATATGTTGTGCTCAATGATATTCAATATTATTCTATCAATCATTCTCTAGTTTTTGTCTTGGATTCAACCGATACACTGGTTTTGTTTCTAACTCTGCTAGTAAATATACCACAGTATGTTTAGATAGCATAAGAGGATAAAAGCGAATCCCGCTTTACGTGGATGCGATTTCAGTGTTTAGATTTCCCAAAGAATGTTTAATTTTACTAAAATCTTAATATATTATCGGTTCTACCATGCTCAACCTTTTTCTATTTTGTGCTCTGCTATCTTAGTCAGAATTACTGGTTTGATTCATTTGTTCATGTCGAAACATGCACTTTGTCGTGCGGAGTGTCTTCGAACACATGTGTATATAACTAAGCCAAGATGTGCAATGCCAGACAAATGAATGAGTCCATAAACCATAAGAGCCCATTCAAGACACATTACTGGCACCACCTCTGTAAAAACGGTTCCCACTGGCTGGATGTGAATGTTTGTGCAATGTCAAGTCTAACGCGGAAATGGCTGCCAGTCCCATAATTTGCAAATGTGTCATAGCTGCCTTGGTCTGATTAATTACATCTTAATTTGGTAAATAGACCTTTCCCCTTTATCCATCCATCATATTGTAGATATCTGGATTCGGATCTGGGGATTTTGAAGACGTAGCTAGCCTCAAGATTGTCGGTTCCTGTCTTAAGCATTATTTGCGTATGACCTCTTGACCTGGCGAGCCCAAATCTTCTGTTAATGTTTTTAGTAGTCTTTTGGATACGTTCACCTCGGTTATTAATATTTTCTACATCACGACAACGTCATCATGATTTATATATATATATCATTTATGAGAAAGCATTTATGTCATATATGAGCGTGCGTGCGTGCGTGCGTGCGTGCGTGCGTGCGTGCGTGCGTGCGTGCGTGCGTGCGTGTGGGCGGGCGGGCGGGCGGGCGGGCGGGCGGGCGGGCGGGCGGGCGGGCGGGCGGGCGGGCGGGCGGGCGTGTACGTATATATGGGTGTTTGAACATGTACGCAATTAGATTGAAGTTTAAACCTTGTTCTTAGTTACGTAACAGATATCATCTCTATAGATAAATGAGCAGGATGACCTTGTCAGGAGCGTGTGATGTGGTAACCTATTTTACGCTGTGTGCTGGAATACGATATACGTTTTAAGTTATACATAAAGGATGGACGATCATACAAGAAGGAAGGATAGATAGTAAACGGAAGAATGAACATTTACTTTTATACGGCTCTATAGTGAAGACAGCAAGTGTCATTGTTAATACATGTAGCGTTAATGGAATGAATTTGGATGACAGAATTCCTCACCGTTTGACAGCAACAAATGTAAACTATTTTGAATACACTCCCTAACAACAAAAACGCACTTTCGTAACAACAAATGCAAACTATTTGTTAGTTTGTAACAATGACTGCAAACTATTGTAGTTCCAAATGTTAAAGGCATTTCATGATGGTGTTATAGAATGTATCCGAAATCCAAGCATGGTTAGTTAGGCCTGTACGAAATACTGGTTTTGTTATTACTGAATGAATTTTGATGCCACACATATTGCCGGTTGTATATGAAATATGGCTGAGAATGGACTGCTTCGATGCGGGATTGTTTTAGGAACAATTGTAGCTATTTACGCAGCCAATGCTCGGCAACGTATAGCAGGAAATAATTAATTTGAGAACTTTATGACTGGAAATATCTTGAATAGATGCAGTGGTTAAATGCCTGGTTTTCTAGTACGATCGAACTGTGGCAAGTGCTGCTGATTCATGTGGGATTTTCCCGGGACCAGATGTGCTAGGTCAGAGATCACTGGATGATGAGGTTTTGTGGTGCTGTGCCCGTCATGTTGCCAAAACCTAAATAGACACACCATGTATGGGCGACTCCTGGTGATTCTGGTAGCAGTCCGTGGCCGAGCTGTCAGGCTGAACAATAACATGAAACTATGTTTGGAATCACAACATTGCGACGTCAATATGGTGCAATATCAACAAGATGTTGTGATATATCCTTCAGACCAGTTCCAGCGAGAACTAGTTAGAACTTGTCGAACAAACGTATCTGCAAGACAGTTTGTGGGTATTCTATTGGGTAAGCAATGAGGCTTGACCAATCAAAACCCGGGCTACCTCTTTGCTCATGTTGTGTGATGATGGTTATGAACGTCCTTTTACAATATATAAGGCACTGTTGACAGTGCTCGAGGTCACTCGACTGCGTCTGCTCAGTATAGAAATAGTCATTTATTTGCAAGTCTTAGATTACTAGTCGACGATTGCTATTTAATTGTGTACATCTGTTTCAGTCTGCAATACGACTTATTTGCTTTATATCAGCTAATACAAATATATTTGTTAAATCTTTAAGTTTAAGTTCAATCTGTGATTAGAGAAAGACACTTCGTCTTTTCCGATCCTAGAGGATCTTCTGTAGTCAGATACAAGCCCGACACATCTTCATAAGCAAACCTGTATCCGTTAGTATCATTCTTAGTTCCGAATCCGTGTTCCCGCCTTCTATTTATGACGTCCTATGACGTCATAATAAAGTACGTGACGTGTAGGATGACGTCATAATATATTACAGCATGAATGACTCGATTTGGTCCTTCTTAATTGATTAATAGTCCAACACGTGCACGAATTGTATGTCTTTACTAGATCATACACATAGGCAGCAACAGTACCCAGTCAAATTAGTTTCAACATACTGTATAGTTTTCTGGAAATTGAGATTCCGATCCCAATACGGACAACACGTGGATGGAGCTCAGCTGGAGATGGGCGGGGCAAAGCTAAAACTAGGTTCCTCCATTCTATGAAGAAAACCCCATTTCGTTGCAAAAGGTTTTATTTTGGTTGATGGAATGGGCTTTTCCAAGTGTATCCATCGATCATATGACGACATATGCCGTCATAGCCAACTAAGTGCAGCGTTCGATGACGCCATAATAATGACGTCATGATAGACTCAATTTAGCCCGTATTAAACGCTTAATAGTCCGCCACGTTGCACGAATTGTATGTTTTAGATATTTAATACACATGCTGTTGAATATATTGAAACTAATTCAAATTAGTTTCAAAATATTCAACATCTTACGTTTTCTGGAAATTGATAGTCAGGGATTTTTTGGATCGATCGATCAGTCACTGTATGCAATTCTTGATGTAGTACAACCATAATGCTCGGGGGTATGTAGAATTACATATCAAATTGTCATGTTCTCCTTTATTTTCACATATTCGACAAAGCACATCCCGCGATCTCCCAAACAACCTATCTTGTAACTCAAGCAAGCTTCGGATTGCGGAATTCAGTTTCTCCATCCATCCGCCTCTCCCTCCCTCGCATCATCCCCCATCCCTCAATCCATCCGCCGATCCGAATAACCTGCCTGCCCACCCATCCATCCATCCCATCCGACCGTCCGCCAGCCAGCCGTCCATACGTCTATCTATCGATCTATTCTTATAACATTTTACATAATAGATGAACTAGGGGTTGTTTTGGACTGCGAGCTTAGTATGGATAAGCAAATCAATAATCTATGCAAGGTGTGCTTTCTTCAACTGAGAAACATCAGTAGCATCAGAAAGTACCTGACTAAAGAGGCTACCACTAAACGTGTAGCTTCATTGGGCTTAGCTAAGCTAGATAATTGCAACAGCCTGCTATCAGGTGCGCCAAAAATACTCATTCAGAAGCTTCAAACTGTCCAAAACGCCGCAGCTAGGATAGTATCACTCTGTGGCAAATGTAAGCACATCTCCCCCGTGCTATACGACTTACATTGGCTACCAATAACTCAAAGAATTCGGTATAAGATCATTTGCCTGACCTATCAATGTATACATAATACGGCACCGACCTATCTGTCTGACCTTCTGCAGCCATATTTCCCGGCCGTTCGCTACGATCTGAAAATAAGCATCTACTCAAAATTCCTAGTGCAGAAATATCAACGTATGGGCAAAGATCCTTTTCTTTTACCGCTGCTACTGAATGGAACAATCTCCCTACAAGCCTTAAATTGTCTCCTACCTTGCCCACCTTCAAATCTAGTTTAAAAACATTCCTATTCACTCAATTAAATGTAATGTTTTCTCATATTGTATGCACCTAGAGCTCGCGCGGTATAAATGTACTTATTATTATTATTATTATTATTATTATTATTATTATTATTATTATTATTAACTGAGGTTCTATAATAATGTTCACAATGGCAAACATTGCGCTAAGTGACAGGTTTACTGTTGCTGATTAGCACACGTTATTTTTATCATAACGTATGGTTGCCATTTCAAGCGTAATATAAAGCACATTGATTTAACACGAAGTGTGGGTTTTCTAAATACTGCCTTCATGTTAAATTCATCACGATATATCACCACGCGTTAAAGAGCATCCATTTCATCGTTAAAGCGGATGCGTATGTAGGTGGGAGAACCAAGCAGGTGCGCATGTGAAGTGATTGATAATGATGACATATTATGATGAAACGTAATGAGGACTAAGTACACTGTCTCGGTTGTTGCGGCTCGTTTACACAAAATCGCTAAATCAGCGATCTTCTCTGTGAGTAAGCTGCTATTTAGACTGATGCCAGATACAGCTTTTTTCGAGTTCTGGATTGCGCTAGGTTAGCTGTATTTCACTAGTTTTAAGGATAATATATTGCAGCGCGGATCGCGGCCGGTCCTGAGTTGCTCCAAACCCACCCTCCCAAGTATGGTTCTATAGACCAGCGCACAGAGCCCTGTATGAATCTATGAGTATAAAACGACCAAGGGCATCAACACACGCACTACGCCAATCGTACTAACGTACGTCGGCTCACATAGTTTCGCTGTTCGTGGCCGTACTTGTAGTCATTTGATCTCCTGCTATACGACTAGCGGGTCTCAGCTCCGCCAATCAGAGTTTTGCCTACTTCATTTTAGCTATTAATCTAAAAGTAGAGGTGGGGCCTCGTGCTGATATCGATAGCGATCTCACGAGACACGAATGCCAAGCTATGCGAGTGGGCGTATATTAGTTGGATGATAGTCACACGCAATCTCATTGGCCGAAGGTGACTGACACCAGCTCATTTATATTTATGAAGTTTCGTGAACTTAACAGCAACCTAGCTCAGACATCAAAAGTGTCCCAGCACGGGATGTCCGTTGCATGATAATAATTAGCATACTCATTGATAAGTTTACTCAGCTCTCTGTCTGATATTCGTGTTTATATCTTGAGGTATCTAATTAGGTTACTATTCTTTGGGAATTGCAGATTAACCACGTGAGCAAAGAACGAGATAACGAGGGAGTTTCCACACGGCAACTGGCTCATTATGCAGAATACTACTTATATTACAGCACAAGAAATCGGCACTGTTCATTGGCTGACATTCACTTGTGTTTCTTAAGGTAGTAGATTATTATGCTGTGAAGATGGCATTACAGTCTCGCGATTATAGTCCTAGAAAGCTAAAACGTGTCTACTTTCTCATCTCCTATGTGAGAGTGACAGCTTACCCATTGTGTCCAGTATTAGCGATATCTTTCATTAGCATTCTGTTTTATTCAAAGCAGGTGTGCTAGTTCTAGACCATGGTCCTGGATGGAAATCATGCCCATCTGTCTCTAGAGACTAAGTCAGCGTTCACTAATTAACTGACGCAGCGCAATTCACCTTTCTAATTTATCCATTGATTATCTGACGCCATATGACGGCATAATTAACTATGAGACGTGTATGTTGACGTCATAATCATGACAACATGAACGATTCAAAATAATCCGTAATTAACGCTGAATAGTCCAACACGTTGAAAGAATTGTATGTCTTTGTCATTGGCAACAACAGCACCCAGTCGAATTTGTTTCAAAATATTCAACAGCTTACCTGCACAGTGTTCTGGAAATGCATAGCCAGGGAGTTAAGAGATCGATCGATCTCAACACAAGTTTGGTGTGGGTGGAGCTTGGATAGAAATGGGCAGGGCATAGCTAAAGCTAGAAAGGGGAATATTGGATGACGGTCATACACTGAATTTACTCATATGTTATCTATAGGATAGATCATCGAAATGGTAGGCTTAAGAACGCCTGATAATGGCAACGCACCTCATACCCTGAATATTAAGTCGCTATACAACGATGCACTTCATGCCATCTTCATATATTTGTTTGTTCATTCTCTCATTCAGTCATTTCTTCCCTTGTCCGTCCATTGATTCATTCAGTCATTCCTTTGCTCGTCCGTCCAATGATTCATTCAGTCATTCCTTTGTTCTTCCATCCATTGATTCATTCAGTCATTCCTGTGCGTGTCCGCCCATTGATCCATTCAGTTATTACTTTGATCGTCAATCCGTTGATACATTTAGTCATTGCATCGCTCGTTTATCCATTAATTTATTCAGTCAATTCTTTGATCGTCCGTCCGTTGATTCATTCAGCCATCGAATCTGTTACATAGCATATGGTGTCTATATAAACAGGCATACGCCAATGTTCCGTGTAACACGTGTCGGAGTGCCCACTTAACCATTGCTAGTTTTGATGGATGGGAGATGGTTGCTATCTGATGAAGGCAAAATTAATATCTATACATTCTGTGAATATGGAGTAGGGCTTCTTGCTGCAATGTAACATATAGTATCCATTGGAATAGTCTATGTAGCCTTGCGTGTGGTCGTTATTAGTTGGCACCCGCTTTCTGAGAGTATGTAGTAATGTTCGTCTGCCGATCGTTCCCATTTGGAATTTATAGTGTACCTGGTAGTGGGCCTTTCCAGTTTGTCCATCCATCATATGGCGTAATAATCAATCTTCCAGTTCCAGCTGACGTCATACGACGTCAAGTGACGTGTAGGATGGCGTCATAAGTAAACATGGCATGAGTGCCACGACAGTGTCCGTCTTTAACCTTTAGTAGTCCAACATATTGTACGAATTGTGTTTTTAACATTTAATAAACATTATGTTAGATATTTTGAAACTAATTTGACTTGACGCAGTTCAACAACTTACCTGTATAGCTTTCTGGAAATTAATAGTCAGGGAGTGCATGGATCTATCGATCCCACGCCGAGGGGTGTGTGTGGGTGGTGCTTAGTTAGATATGTGTGGGGCATAGCTAAATGTGGAAAGATCCATTAACTGTATGCCTGTTGTTATTATCAAATACTGATCTTTGTCTCCTATATTCAGAGGCACCGAATATATCAATATTAATATCATATTATAAACTGAACACAAATGTGTGGGCCTATGGCCATATGTCTATATAATTCCCATGTTTGCCCACGAAATGCGTTCCATTTATCTCATAAGGTGAAGAACTTAATTCGAAACGTCATTTGCATTTTTATAAATAACAGTGCCGAATATTTGGAAACTGCTTTGATGAACTACGTCCCCATTATAAACACGTGAAGCAAGAAATAGGATAAAACATCGATTATCAAAATACATTGCATAATGGAATAACCCTCCGTCCAATTACAGCGCATGTGTACCATGTCTGTTGGCAGTGCCATATCGAGGCTACAAGGCATGTACTCGTGTCTAGTCAGGCAGAATTGGCTTGGCTTGTTTTCATAAATAATAGCTTGGAGCAAGGTCTGAGACAGAGGATAAATATTTGTTCACTCGCTCTGTAGAATTTCCATTGAACACTTCTGGACTGTGATATTTCTCAAAGCGGTTATCTAGGCTCAATATATGTGTATCAATTTCATTTTCCATATGGTCACAGAAGTCATGTTTGTGTATGATTGATAACTGAGAGACCACCATTTCTAGCTATGCCCCGCCAATTCCTTGCTAAGTTACACCCACTTCATACGTGTAATCGATTTGAAACTTCGAAACATGATTCTAAATTTCAAGGTAACCATACAGGCATGCTGTAGAATATCTTGAAATGAATTTGGCATGGGACTGTTGCTCCATATGACTCTAACCGCCCCCAGTCAAATTACATTCAAAATAGTCAACATAATGTTTATTAAATTATACATCCAGCAAAGACATACTAATTGGTACACTTTCGTGACAGACTAATACTGTTCGTGACGGAGCTATATCAGCTTGGCTGTGATGTCAGCTAATACATGGCGTAATAGATTAAGAAGTCAGATATGTGAGTCGCACATCGGATCGCTCTTTTCATGGTGCCATAGATTATATCTGGAGGATACTTCAAGCGTAGCACGCAGTGTCACGTGGCACACCACATGTCACTCCTAGCGAGGTGAATAGTTATGATAATACACATAATGAACTCTCATTGCCTAAACGGTTAAGATTACCAGTCTAATAGGATATACGCTTCTACTTAGGTGTTATGCACCCGTTCGTTTACTGTCGTGCATGTACTGATATTTAATAATAAAGAAGTGGCTTAATCTGCACCTTATAGGCGAATTGAATAACATAAGATTTCATAAAACTCAACTCAACCTAATGGCTACCGTGGTTGATGGGTCTTTTGCATTCGTACGGACTATTTTAACAGAAACTTGGGATGGGACATTAATTGAATGGACAATGTATTTGCTCACGTATACCTGCATGCCGATTTGAGGTGTGGGGCATGGCTGGCTTTCCTACATAAGATTGACTGATATGTTATCTGTGGCATCAGTTACTATGTTTAAGAAACCCAGATGTAGCCAGAAACTTAATTATTAAGTCACCATACTATTTGCAATCTGCATACACTCCTTCCTTCATTGGTAATTACCCAATCGTTCAATGAATCGTTCGTTCGTTGGGGCGTTCGTGTCTTCAGTCATGCATTCGTTCGTTCGTTCGTCAGCCCGTTCGTTCGTTAGTCGTACATTTTCATGTATTCATGTATTCATTTATTCTACCCATTTACCCATCCACCGGCCTATGCACTTGCCGGCCCGTCAGCCATCCTTCCCACCAGCGCGCCCCCACGCTGGTCGCTCGATCTCTCGCTCGCTCTCTTTTCGCTAGAAACTAGTTATCTATCGTATACACGGGTTGCCAAAGTGACCCTCAATCATTCAGACATTCACTTAAGATAGTTACCCATGAGACCACTTTAACGTCATTCGTCATCATTAATAGGCTATGCAATCACACGTTGATCCGTTCTCGGGCGACCACAATAGCTATTGAGGCAACAATGACAAGGTATTAACTGACCAATACATACTGACCGATAGTAATTTTTCCAGAAATTATTGCCTTATTGATGAAATCGAGGCAGATGGGAATACTGGAAGAAAAAGGAATATAAGCACACTTATGAATATAGCGGTCTTATCACTCAGAACTCAAGAACCAAGAGGGATATATGAAACTAACACAAGGCTGTTTTCAACCAGGGCCATGAATAACAAACAAGGTCCATAGATCTCCATATTTTCTAGAATTCTTGGGATTTTCTGGATCTTGTGGAATCCTAGTGGATGCTCACACCCCTTTTGTGTGTTAAATGTTGCGCCAAAATCGGATCAGTAGTTTTTTAGGAACATCGCGGAATACGCTTTTGCGACTAACTGACTAAGGTGATGGCAGTTTATTAACCTGCTACCCACAGTAAAAAATAAATGAATGTTAACCATTTGCACGCTGATTTTCAGATTCTCAATGTCAAGTTAACTGTACAGGTAAATTGTAGAATGTGTTGAAACTAATTTGCCTTGAACCTGTAGCTGCCAGATTAGTTTCAGAACATCGACCATACTAGTTCTTGTAGAGTAGATGAATTATATGTTGATGGTTAAGAATTATTAGCACTATCGAGACTGAATATCGTATTGTAGTCTAGCATGCCGTCATTGTGCGGTAGCTAAATAAAGCGTACCACGAGCATGGGTGATTTCATGGCTAGGGGTGGGTAGGGGGATGAGGATTCACTCGATGAAGTTAGATTCCTTCTCTCGGTGAACTCTATTGAGTCATATTGGTGGTTATCTGGGCCTGCCATGCCCAAGCAGGTAGTTGGCGGTGGGATTGTGTGGGTGGGGTGAGGTGTGTTGAGTGGGGCGTGTGAATCTGTGGTGGGTTGAGTGAGGTGAGTGTGTGGCTTAGTGTGGTGTGATGGGCGGTGTGGGGGCAAGGCGGGCCTGCTATTATTTTAGTATACACGGCCCTGGATAATACAGGAAATGCTTGAAACAAAGGATCTCAATATGATATCTGCTGATTATTCAGAAAATGATTTGAATGAAGGTAGTTGCTGCTTACTTGTTCCGCAATATAATATGCACAATTTTGATATGATATAGTAAACATAACGTTGTTTTCAGCATACATAGAACAAAATCGATTACAGGTTTACACGGACGCAATATTCAGGTTATCAGAATTTTCCAGATAATATTTCAGTTCCGTATTTGTATTTCTAAGAACTGATGCCATTTAGGAGAATTAAACACTATTGTTTGCTCCGTGCAAAATGTTAGTCATTCACTAGTCGATGTATTATATTCAGTAGATTTAATCGTGTTCATTATATAAATATATATATATATATATATATATATATATATGTGTGTGTGTGTATTGGCGTCTATGAGTTAGTAATATACAATGCTATTTTCGATTGAAAAGAATCGTGTTTTGCATAGACACAATTTCTATGCGTTAGATTTTCTCAAATGATATTTCAGTTCACTAAACTCGTAATTTGTTATCACTTATGCCATTTCCAACGTAATTTCGGTCATGCAATTCCCCAGATCTTCCGCTCTTCCGCTATATTAGTCAGAATTACTCGTTCTGAAACCGTCTCTCATATGGCGTCGAGTACTTTGTCTTATGGAGTGTCCAATCAAGATTTACAATGCTAGACAGATGAATGAGTAAATATACTACAACAGCCAATTCATGGTGCATTGCTCTCACCATCTCAAACTAACTATTCCCATCGTGTAGATATGACTTTCGATGTAATGCCAAATGTACTGCGGCAATGGATACACTTTCTTCTCATTGGCATAATTTGCAACCATGCCAGCCCTACCATGGTCTCATTAATAACAGCCTAATTTTTTCTTAAGAACTATATTCATTGATGAGCGTATCCAAGAATATAGCATTTGACAAAGAAGTCTGTATTACATAGAATTTATATATAATCGAATCATTTTTATAATTGTTAACAAAGAAATAAACAAACACACAAACAGAGAGACATACAACACCGTCTGCAATACGTATACATGCTTGCAGACAGTACAAGTAATACGTATGTTGCAATCTAATTATAGATATCGCAACGGATTGAACCGGTATTTATCTTTACCGAATAAATCACATTATATGCTATATATATATATATATATATATATATATTAATATACATTGCTATCTACGAGTTCGTGTAGCTTATGCTGATGGCCAGTGCTGCTATATAGTGCCCTATACTCAGGATGCCGTGCGTATTAGTGCTATGACACATGCATATTGTGGCAGCTTTGAATCTGCACGTATATTTTATATATTTTTCTCAAGAGCAATTAGAGATAGACGCGACCCTTGATAGTATTTTCTGATTAAGATCAAATATATCCTTTCCTACATTAATCTACATATCTAATCTGATCAATATTTACCGAGATAAAGGAACCTCCCATAACTCATAGACAAACTCGTAGACAAATACACAGTGACACAATGGGCCTATCCAGTTTATCCATCCATCAGATAACGTCATTATCAACCACTGGACGTGTGTGATGACGTCATAATCAAGTACAGCATGCATGACTCGATTTAGATCATCTTAACTGCGTAATAGTCCGACAAGTTGTACGAAGTGTATGCCTTTATTGTTGCATAAACACTCTGTTGAATCTTTTGAAAGTAATTTGACTGGGCGTTGTGGCTGCTATAAGCAGAAACAGCACCCATGCAAATCAGTTTCAAAATAGTCAACAGCTTACTTGAATAGTTTTCTGGAAATGCATTGCCAAGGAGTTCAGGAATCTATCGATCACAATTATTAATTGAATACTCTTCTTTAATCGTTTTCTTTTTCGGCATAACTTGCATAAACAAGCTTACATCTATTCTATCGCCGGGTAGTGTTCCACAAAAAATAAAGCAGGCAATCAACTAATTCATTTCTCAATCAAATTCTCTATAAATCAATTGCTAAGCTCCCTTTCCCATGTTGTCATGCGCATGTTTTCAAGCCCACAGCGCCTATCTGCCGATTTATTGCTGTAACCAAGTCGTTTGCAAAGCAAATCGCATACAATAATAATAATGACAATCTCCACCATGAAGTGTCCCTCAGCTGTAGGGAACCCGGCCCGCACATTGGGTATTTGTTTAACGTCAACAGTCTCAGGGAGAATAGACCTTTCTGCCTTATCCGACGTCGTATATGACGTCATAAATAACTAAGCGATGTGTAGAATGGCATTATAATCTATGACGTCATGAATTACGTACACGTCACGAACGCATAATTGACGACGGACTATACGTTGTTGTACGAATTGTATGTCTTTACTATTTAATACATATTTTGTTGAAACTAATTTGACTGGGCGATGTTGCTGTCATAGGCAGCAACATCGTAATTCAAATCAGTTTCAAAATATTGAACAGCTTCTCTGTATAGTTTTGTGTAAATTGATAGTCAGGGAGTTCGCTCGATTCTAACATGTGCGAGGTGTGGGTGGAACTTGGATAGAGGTAGACGGCTTGTGTCAACGTAACTATTTAGTGGTCAAACTGACCAAACAACAACTTTGCAGGGGTCGTCAGACATCGTTATTTGAAAGGCCCAGAGAAGAGTGCTTTTTATTTACTACTAGAATGACTATTATCCAAGCCAGTCATTCTAGTAGTAAATTTTCAAAAATATTTTTCTCTTGGCCTGCAGATTGACACTAGCTAAGTGAAAACATCAATCCTTTATTTGTCAAGCTGGCAAAAATGTCAGTGGTAAATTTACAACAAATAGTCTTCTAAAACATTTAATATCTTGAAAAATATCGACAATCAAAATGTTGAATTGATATATCAAAGGTGACATATGCTTCGTTATAACAAGGTTGTGCTAACCATATATCAGCTGTCTACCACAATCTATAATAACCGCTCTATGCGACGGTTATTTATTTATGGACACCGATCGTATTGATAAAACTGGCTATTTTGACAAGAGAAGCCATATGGGAGTGTAACGAAATGCCTCTAACTAACTAATGCAACATATCTTTGGAAACCCTGGAGAGCATGCTGTGATAAAACGCTCGAATCAATCAGCTAACGCAGGACTCGAGATTTGCTAGCTAATGTACTGTTGCAAAGTTTGATTCCTCAGCCGGAATTGTTTCTGGTTCTACAGTTGTATGTATTTTTCTGATGTTGAGTCCACCTATATAGATGTCGAGTTGGTCCATTTTATCAACTTATCTCAGATTCGCAATATTAGCAGAGTTGCCGACTATCCAACTATGCTGAAAATCATTCGAGTTGAGAATCTAATATATACATTTTTTTAAATCTTCCCGTTGCGATAGTGGGCCATCGCTGCCATTGTCACATGTAGCTGCTGCTTGTTTGCGTACACATGGTCCATAGTGTAATATAATTGGGGCTATCGCTCAAGACTTTTCCTTTCAGGTAGTGCCCTAGCGCTCTATAGATCTTGGGCCCACCGATAATTTAACACACAGACCACCCACCACACCCATCGGTCAAAATAGGTTCCTACACACCTGGCATCACTGATAATCTCGCCAGTACTCTCTGCTTATTTAGGTATATTCTATTGTGTAATATTGTGTTGTCATAACATGTGTACCTATCTGTGTGTACATCGTGAATGGACCTTTCAATTTTAGCTTTGCCCCGCCCTTTTCTAGCTAATCTCCACCCACACCGCCCTCGTGTTGGGATAGATCCATCCCGAAATTCCTGACTATCAAGTTCCAGAAAACTATTCAGGTAAGCTCTTGGATATTTTGAAACTAATTTGACCGGGTGCTGATGTTGCCTGTGGGGGTGGGGGCTGTGGGGGTGGGGGGAGGAGGGGTGGGGGTGGGTGGGGAGGTTGGGGATGGAAGAATTGTAAGTTCCTAAGGAACAAATTAAACACCTCTCAGGAGATAAAAGAAGAAAACTCCTGGATATAGAGGCTTTGATAAATATGAAACTCAGCTTGGAAAGACTAAAGATCACAGCAACAGCTAGTATATGCAATGCATACGTACCAGGCATCTTCCTTTTCAAGTCAGCACTACGGACGCTAACAAGCGGGGATGCGAATAATACTGATGCTTTCCATCGCCATTTATTAAGAACCAATGTAAATGTAAGATGGCAAAAAAAATGATGAAGAAGTCTACAAGCTCGCAGACCAAATGCACTAGAGTGACATAACCAAATTCTGCAGAGTCCACGAATATACTCCAGAAAAAAGGCTCTAAGAGACGTTTTAAGACCAGAATCACGCCCCAAAAGCCGACCAAATAAACTGAACAATATGGTTATTTAAAATTAAATATATTAAATCTTTCAAAACTATAGAAACTAATACAGAAATGAATAGAAAATTGGCTTAGCTTTCTGATGAATTATGACCTCGAAATATTACGAAATGTGTTCTTCATATAAATTACTTAGCATGCATTGTATCTGAGCCCAATGGTACGGTAATGCTGTTTGCACTTCAGCTGGCCCGTTTACTAGCCGGAAAGAAGTGAGCACAATGCATTGTAGTGAGGCAATTTCCAAAAATATGCAATATAGACAGTCATTTATCCATGTGCATAACGCCATGCCCAGAGAAAACTGTTATTTTGGCATTAAAAAAGACTGGCTTAACCGGATATAATATACAATGTACAAGGTACAGTACTTAGCACCGAAGCGTCTTAGGCCCTACCCTAATGATAAATTCGGTGTAAGTGTTTTGTATACTGTACTATATATCAAATACATAGGTTTGCCTTCCAGTTGACTGGAAATAATCATTGACAGGATGTTGGTATCACCTGGTCGTAGCACTGTTTATTCATTTGTAGCTGTGTTTATTCATTCGTGTATTAATTCGTTATCCACCCAGTTATCCACTCAGTTGTTCGTTCGTTCGTTTGTTCGTTCGTTCATTCATTCGTCTGTTCATCAATTTGCTTGGTTGACCAGCTGGTTTATTTACCAGTTGTTCGGTGGTGCTAGGTAGATCAGTCAGTTTGCCAATCAGTTGGTCGCTCGCTCAGTAAGTTAATCGGTTGGTTTGTCAATTGCTCCATCTTCCAGGGGAAATGCAGTGTTCTCTAATGACACCCAGACTATCTGAGCAGATGCTTCTATAATTACATAACATATTCTGCATATTCACCCCTTATGGAGCTTGGTTGTGAGTGAATGGCATGTAATATTGGGAATATGTCGAACATTGTGTGGACGGTGGGGGATGACAGCATGTGAGCAGCTGCTTCATGTGGTCGTCTTAAATCTGTATGCGTTTGCCATACCTCTAAAATTATGTAACATGTGATGCAGATACTTTCGATTTCGGATTATGTCGACCATCAAATAATTATTATATATGCAATGCTAATATCAAATTCTGGCTCACATTCCTTAATCCCAGACAATATAATGCACCAATAGCAATATCATATTGTAACCTAGCTGCGATTCTGTCTTTCGACCACAGAATCGTGATACGTTATCCATAGAGCATAGGTGGTATTTAAAGTAGATTCATCATGGCAGTTCAGTGCCCATGTTTCTGTGCCGTCATTATCAATAAGTGACTCGTGGGGTGGGATAAAATATCAAAAATCGAAATGCATTTGCATAATGGAATAACTCTCTATCCAAATACGCCACAGGTTTCTCAATTCTGATGTCGAAGGTGGCATAGCCAGACATAATTGTTTGGCCTTGTTTTCACAAATAATAGCATTGGCCATGGGTGGAGCAATAAATACCATTTACCTTACCTGCTCTGGAGGATTGCGCAATAAGATTTCATTGAACTCTGTTGCATTGAGAAAACACAATTTAGGAAAGGCATGACTAATTGAAATTAGCTATATTCACACATTCAAGGGGATATTGGATCAAGCAGTCTTACTGGTTATTGGATCACTCACTCATTCACTCACTCACTTATTCACTTGCTCCAAACCGTGTTCATCTGCCTCCAGACGGTAAGGCAATTATCTGACACAGCACATTTATTAGCACATTTGGACACAAAAATACAATTCAGTTCAATCTTTTCACCATCTGAGACCATTACAAATGTTATCCGAGACATGAGAAATGCACTCATAGTCCATGTGCATGTTACATGAACATACCAAACCATGTTTCTTTTTTTTTATCCAAAATAAATGTAGTTCATTCCTGAGAACCCTGCCATTTCAATCCATTCTAGATCAACAGCATCAGCAAATTGATGCATTTTAGTTTTTGTACCATTAGTGAAATTGCGTTTAGAATACATATCCTAGCACACGTATGCACATATTTCACTCTCAAAATAGTGGTCATTTGCCGCCTAGGAGGCCATCGACTGTCACTCAAAATATTTGGAGATCCCTCATCATCGTATACATATGCTACCGTATGCCCATCTAGTTAGTTAAACTGTGTACCTAATCTTCAGCAGATACCGTGTATACCTGTGTTCAATCCAATACTGGACAGCGATGCCCTTTAATCACGGTGTTCTGTCATTATCAGGAACTTAAGATTGTGATATTGTAGATGATACAATTTTACATTTCATGTCATCACGTTTGGCAAAGCTTCACTATCAGACCATTGCGCATATCGATTGTAGCAGAACATTACAGAGTACGCCCCTGATGTCGGATACAAATCCTTTAAACAGCTTTCGGAAGCCAATCACCATTAATGATGTGTAGCTTTCAGAACTTGATTGGATTTTCAACGATATTATGTAAAGGTGATTGGAATAGTGTGCCGACAACACCTTTCATAGTCCGTGCGCAATGTATTCCATGGTTGATGGGCAAGAAGCTGCAACTTTTGCGATTGTATGAATTATTTTAACAGAAAATTGAGACGCAGCATTCAGTGGATTGACATTCCGTGTGCTCACATATATCTGCATGCACAATTGGGACATAACTAACTTTAACACAGAAGATTAACTGCGATGTTATCTGTGGCATCACGTGTGGAGCTGCTATCTTTAAGAAACCCAGATTTAGCAAGGAACTAAAATAATGTCACAATAATATTTGCATTCAGCATTCACTCATTCCGTCATTCGTGCATCCATTTATCCACTCCTTTATTCATTCATTCGTTCATTCGTTCGTTCGTTCGTTCTTTCGTTCGTCCGTTCATCCATTCGCTCATTTGTTCACATGTTCATTCATTCATTCTGCCCACTATCCAATTGCTGACTCACCTTCCCGTGTGTCATTCTGCCAGCCCACCCACTCGCTCTCACGCTTACTCACTCGTTTGCTATAAACTATTTGTCCATCATATAACCATTCAGACATTCACTTAAGCGAGACACCCTTGAGACCACTTTAACGCCATTCTTCATCATTAATACTAATTACACGTTGATCCAGTCTGTTGAATTGGCCAAGAGACCGCGATAGCTATTGAGGCAATGATGGAAAGTTATTACTGGCTGATATGTTCTCCAGAAGGTAAAGCAATGTTGATAGAATCGCGGTGAATGATACACGCTGAGAGAAAAAGGAATCTCAGTACAACTGTGAATGTAGTCGCAATGCTGCGTAAACAACGGCGATGCTTAACAAGCACGGGTGATACAATGTCGATAGCTGCGGGTTTATTTTTCGAATCATTTTCGAATCCTACTGGACGATCACAAACTTGCCTGCGTTAAGATTTAAGCCGCATTGGACAACGAGTTTGTTTTAGATAGAGAACAGATTACGGATTTTCGACTAAATGACCACCTAGCTAAGGTGCATGCCAGTTGTGAGCTACTACCTGCAGCAAAATATAAATCAACTATACCCATTTGAATGCAGAATTTCCAAATTCTTAATGTCAAGGTAATTGTACATGTACGCTGTTGAATGTTGTGAATCTAATTTGACAGGAACCTGCTCCTATCAGAGGCAACCTCATCTGCCTGTCAAATTAGCTTCAGAACATTCAACTGAATATGTATTGTATTGTAGCTGGGTTTGTTATTTAGTTTTTAAGTTTCAAATGGGTAGGGCTTTGCTGGCTGATAATACTTAGAACTATCGAGCCTGAATAACTAAATGTCGTATTCTAGTCTAACCTGACAGCATTCTGCTATAGCTAAATAAAGCTTACCTCGATCGTGGGGGGAAAGGCTTTACTCGATCGAGTCTGATTATTCGCCTCTAAGAAATCTCTCGTGCTACATTTGGTTGTTATTTCGACTTGGCATGCTCAATCAGGGGGTGGGGGTGGTGGTGGTTTGCCGTGGGGTGGTTACTAGTATTTTAGTAGTTGATGTCCTAGATAATACAGAATATGATTGAAACACAAGATCTCAGTATGAGATCTGCTGATTATTGAGAAAATAATTTGAATGAAGGTAGTTGCTGCTTAGTTGTTATTGATACAAACAGACGGAATTTAGATATGATATAATATATAAGAAGTTATTTTCATCATGCGTAGAGGAAAAATCAATTCCCGTTTTACATTCAGCGAATCAAATTCTCGTGGATAATATTTCAGTTCAGTAAAATGTGCTTTTGCTCACTGATGGCATATACAAGAATTAGTTTGTTCCATGTAATTAAACTGACCGTTCTTCCACTTTATTATATTCATCAGAAGTATTCGTTTCGATTCTATGTATGGGTATTACAGTTTATAGCCACCTCCGCTACCTCACATATGATCTGCGGTGTTTCGCTCCACTACAGAATCCAAAGGAAATACTGTTTTCATAGACATGGTTTCAAATTGTCAGAGCTTCTCTGAACATTTCAGTTCACTAAAATCTGAATTTTTTATCGCTTATGCCACGTGGTGCATTTAATGCTGCTGATCTTCCGCTGTATTAGTTATATATTAGTTTGAATTACTCGTTCTGATTCATTCGTACATGTGAACACGCGTACCTTGTGCTATGTGAATTTCTGTGGACGCTCATGTATAAATCCAATTCAAGATTTGCAATGCCAAATAAGTTCATGACATAGAACAACAATGCTGGCACTATATAAAAAGTATTTCTCGCCATCTAGATGTGATTCCAGGTGCTATGCCTACTGTGGCGCACCAATGGATGTGTTTTCCCCATAGACATATGTTGGAAAGTTAGCTTGCTCTAAATAATTACATATTCATTATTAAATTATCTGAAGAAACCTTTTTGTCAAACGCTATATTGTTTGGTGTGCATATTAAAGAAAATAGCGTTTAATAAACAGGTTGTATTATATAGAATTAATACATAATCGATTCACGTTTACAGTTGTTAACAAACAACCAAATAAACACGCAGACTACCGCCTACAATGCGCTTACAATAGGATACGTGTGCGTGCATGTAGATAATATAAGCAGTACATATTGAAGACATTTGATACCTCTTAAGTTTACTTTTGACGTCGGTCGGAGTCTGAAGTTGACTGAGTAAGACTGGGCCTGCTGACGTGAAGATTCAAATTATGCACATAATAATAATGTCCTAGTCAAAGACTCTGACCCGTATAGTAACAATTGACGAATATAAATGTATTAAACTTGTAAACTTGCAAAACAAGTTGGTATCATGAAGAAATAACTTGTTAATAGTCACATATTAACTTCTATAATTGAATAGAGTTACACCGATAATTAAATAGCTATACCAATTTCGTACTAGGACAGATCTAAGTACAATTGTGAATGATTCTAGGATCATCTGATTGGCGAGTGATAATCTAAGCACAGTGTAAGTTTTTATTTTAGAATTAAGCACGATATTTATACATTGCTTGTGATTGGCTGCACTGAAATACTGACCAATCAATTCATATTCTGAAATTTCCTCATGGCGTAATATGTACCAAATTAATCCAGTACAATCCAGATTATGATGACACATATTCGAGCAGTTAACAATAATATCCGTATCTTGATTACGTCATCAAACTTAGATTCCACGCATGCTTCAGCATTTCAAAATTGCATGACAGGTCTATGACTAAGTTTCCCCTATTAATTTATAATGGGCATGCTGGGGTCCACCGAGTTCCTTTCCATCAAAGTGCATTATGGGATGAACTTTGACCTTGCACGTAAAAAAACCATGAATGGGTGCACGTTGTGATTCATAGTACCATGCTTCTTATACGAAAGTTAAAGAAATATGTAAAATTAGCCATGAATATGAGCTTGGTATAAATGTTGGCTTAATTGTCTTAAAACAATGTCTTCAGGCACATCTCACTAGGGAGAAAGATGATACATCCACGTCAGTCCTCTCCGTATGTACCAACTTTGTTGGGCAACTAAGCCATCAAGGAGTGCAGGCTTACATCCGCATACAGAGGCAACTCTGATTATGTCTAAACTTTTTGACACAAGAAACTGTGCTCGACATCCTCGGACGACGCGATCTTGCCAGGAGTTTACCATGGATACGTGGAATGTAATGGTCTGAGTGCAACTGCGCAACATCAAAGAGGCAAACTTTGGGTGCAGACGGTTAACATTGTAACATCGATAGTACATGCACCCAGTAGAATAAAGTAGCTACACACTAAGAGCAGCAACTACAGACAAACCATACGCTAGTAATTATGGAGCAAAAACAGGTCACATCCCGAAGTTTAGGCTTCGTAATCAGACCACTGGTCTTGGCCCATGCCATTAGTTTTGGAAACGTGAGTGATCTCATAGCATTCATCGACCTGGCTATACCTATGCGAAGACACACCACCAGTACGCGTCGCATTGTCAACGCAAACAGCCAAAGATAAGCCAGCATTATTCAAGTCTTTCTATGCAGAACTGAGCTCCGCCATTACAATCCCAGGCAACTGTCCGTGTGTGGAGATTTCAATCGCAAGCTGGGTAAACCCGGAATTCTGGATAGTACAGGGCTTGGCTTATACATGGGGTCGTATGGAGAGTGGACACGCAAAAGCAATGGAGATGCACTGATGGCATTCCTTAGTTCCAATCACCCATTTGCCACAAATAAGGCTTTTAAACACCCATGCCATCACCGGACACATGGAGTGGACACATTGCTGATCGCAAAGCCTTAAAGGTTTCTAAGGCTACAACAGCTGTCGTCAATCAAATAGACACCATACTAGCCAAGCCATTAGCAAAACCCCTACTTCGGAATGCTAGTTACTATGGAGGCAGATACCTCAATTCTGGCCATAAGCCAGTCTTTCAATGCAGCAGCAATGTAGCAGGTGAAGCGCACTGGAGAAAGACCATCCCCCTGTGGGGAGCCGGTCGATGTCTCAAACTCTATAGACGTCACTGACTTGACTCGTACTCTCAGCTTGGTGTCTGCAAGCAGTAGGCACACTAGTCGCAGCTCATCTTCATGGTAACTGGCCTGTGTAGTACATCTAGGATCTTTGAGTGTTTAATTGTGTCGAGGGCCCATGACATGGCAATGTCCATTTTAAGAGCCCATACAATGTCTGCGCAGCTGCGTCCACGATTGAAAGTTGCACTCTATCTATATTAATGACTTTTACCATTCTTTATAATTGCCGATTAAATTACATTCTATGATAAATGTTGCATTACGATTCAAATGCTAATAGCTAGTTATATTGTTTGGATATTTGTATTAGGTATACGCTTTTTGTGGGCCATGCTGTGGCTTTAGTCTGTAGGACCCGTTCTGGTATTTGAAGTAACGTTACGTAGCCATGTTAGTATGTACAGATAATAAAATAAGGTTCAACTCCTTTTTAAGACAAACTTGGTTCATTTTGACGAGCTTTCCCACATACATGTGCTTCATCAGGCCTGTTGAAGTGCATTTATTTGTGAAAGCTTGTCAAAATAAACTAAGTTTGTCTTGAACGCTACTGCGTTTAAATACAATTTGTATTGCAATATTGAATAATAATTCAATCTCGCTGTCATTAAATCTCTCAGAATATGCTAACACATTCAGGCACACTACACATCACATTTCCATACCTTGATTCTAATAATCTAGTAAATGAAGGCAGACATATTACATTGTCATATGCAGTAAATCGGTTTTCTGCCACACCCTGTGGTTTTGCATTTCACATGTTTGGATCCAAACTAGGTTTGGATCCAAACTAAGTTTGGATGAGGGGAGACAACTTACATAAAATGCTATCTATGAGTGTGTGTGTAATGTAGCGTATGTTGATGACTAGTGAAGCTATATAGAGACATGTACTCAGGATTAATTGAGTATCAGTACTATGCCACATGCATACTGTGTCAGGATTGATTCTGTGCGCATAGTTTATATATTTTCCCCAAGAGTAATTAGTGATAGACGAGCACAGAGAGTATTTTCGAATTAAGATCAAATAGATCCTGCCCTTAACTAATCAACGCATCACAATATGATCAATATAGATATAAGACCATCCCGCAAGAGATAGAACGCATATAGAGAAAAATACACAATGTGAACCCCGTTGAAATGTTGCACACACACACACGCACGCACGCACGCACGCACGCACGCACGCACGCACACACGTACCCCCCCCCCCACACACACACCACTCAACTCTAATCTATTGGCCACAGCCATCTTTCAGTGCCCCAATGACAACGACTCGATCCATTAGATTATTAATCAAATTCTTTAGACACCAATTGTCAATCTCCCAATTCAATGTTTTCATAAACATGTTATCAAGTTCACCGCATCTATTCTCGCATTCATTGGGTTAAACTAGTCGGTCCTACGGAAATCAATTCTCAGACAATAATAATGACATTCGCCACCATTCAGAGTTGCTCAGCTGTATGGGCATGCAGAGAGCATCGTTTATCTGTTTTAGACAACACACAGCCAGTCTCAGGGACAATGCTGGCCGTGGTCTAAGAGAGATTTGATCCTAAACTGTAGCTTTGTTGAACAAATCAAAATAAATGGATATGGTTTGTCCTGCTTAACCCAACATGGCACACCATAGCTACTGCCAATGAATTACGTCAAGCAAGTTTGTGAATAATGCTACACTGCTGAATTTGTTGAAAATAATTAGCTTGAAAAGCGTCCCTCAGTCAGACACGCTTTAGTAACTCTATATAAATTTGGAAAACAAGTTGATTTGTTTACACAGAAAGATGGATATAATACCATCAAAGCAAGGCCTTTCAGACAAAGTAGTCAACATCTGTGCAATTAATGTATTTGCAATTTCACTTGCTGTTGATTCCTATTATCTTTCTCAAGGTTGTCAAGGAAATCAGTATAGAGCATTCCATATCTGGAATGGATGGCTCCGAGAACAACACATCCATTCTAAACCATGAAGGGTATATACTAATAAATAGAGGAAATCGAACTATCTCCATTTCATATCACTATTATCAACCAAGATGATAATTGTCAATTCACACGAGATTTATTGGAAGTGAAGTGATAATTCTCGATGAGGTTATATTAATGATATTTCATTGGACCAAGTTTGAGATACTATTTATCAAATAAACTGAAATTTTAACAAATTTGCCAATAACGTCGATCCCTGAAAACACAGGATACCATCGTTAAAGCCGGCTAATCGCACCCTGATAACATACACACACACACACACACACACACACACACACACACACACACACACACACACACACACACACACACACACACACACACACACACACACACACACACACACACACACACACACACACACACACACACACACACACACACACACACACACACACACACACACACACACACACACACACACACACACACACACACACACACACACACATTACTTACAATTTGAACTATGAGGACAATTTGCAATAGGCCTAATCAAAGTTAATTTATTTACATAGCTAACACTATACATTGACAAAGTAGCAAACTAGACTCTGGGTCGTCAGAAGCTGCATTGTTACATCATCGCTGCTTCTGGCGTGCGTCACCTAGTGTTCAACTTCAGCGTAGTGATATCAAAAGCCGCTAGAACAGCACTATTTTGATTGGCTAATAGAAAATTACATTCCCATGCATGCAACCAATGAAAATACGACACTGCATTATTAACCTGGTTAATATTCTTAAAATCCACCGCAAAATTACTGAAAATAAAATTGTTTAAATTATATACATTTGGAGGCTTAAACTGTGAGCCTATATGTAATGAAACGAGATAAATCTTAACATATGATGATTTCATTCCATATAAATTACTATAATTTGTTATGGTACGGAACTGAAATAGAGGCACGAGCCTCTATTTCAATTTTGCAACGAAAAAAGTACGTTAATTTATATGTAATGAACCTACTTCGGCTTTAATTCTTTGTGCGTATGATAAATGCAATATTTGCATAAGAATATGAAAAACGATATCACTAACTGGGCGTGGTGCAAAAATGGTTATGTGGAATTGTTATTATTATTAGTATTACCAATGTATGAAGAACATTGCTGGTGTGACTTGCAGAATGCCACAGTAACCTGAGGTAAGTAAGACACATATAATAAAAACTAGCTCAAATAAATAACAATGACACATGTATTTGGGTACAGATCACTGTGAACATATGTGCCATAGTAAATGCCTTCAGATGGGTTCGAAAGATAGATGAACATCTATCGCCATGGTACTTAGGTGTGTGCCCATTACACAAATTAATATATCGGCATCCTTAATCTGTATTAAGTAACACAACATACCGCTTTTGTCAGATTGATTAATAGTCGCACCGCTACTGTTACTGCTACTGCAGCTATTGCTGATGGGAGAGCCACTTCAGCGAGAGAACACTCATCACTGGAGGCGAGATGTTGTGAATTCTCTAGCTAGCATGGCGTGAAATCGAGTTGCCAGTTGACAGACAGACGTGTCACTAATGCGATTCGAAGGATGACGTTAATATAAGAAAAGTGAATAGATGGCTTTTACGTTTCCTCTTTTATTTAGAGAGTGAAGTTGTCTAATTTCTAATTCATGTACTTAATCAAAACCCATTTAATTTGTTATGTGCCGTTGCATAAATAATTATTTCTTGAGAGTTCTGGTTGATAATCTAGCCGAGAGAGGAAAGGCAAATGCTAATATCGAATATGTGTTAAGCTTCTTTAAATGCAGTCAAAATAATTGTAAATGGTCAGCTTAAGGAATCGCTTTGGGTATGCACCGAAGGAATGTACTATGTATTGCTAAAATATTACGGTTGTTATAGAAGCAACGTGTGCGGGTTTGAGGATTCTGAATCCACTTCGAGCCCAATAGAATACAGACGAACAGTTTCAAAACTTGTCACTTGAACATTTTATGGCAATGTGATTGAGAGGTGTTGTTATCTGTGACAATAACAGGTCCATGTCAAATTAGGTGTAGAATATATAAGTCCTTATTTATACGATTGGAATCGACTGGATGCGAATTCGGTGGTTAAATGCTTACCCCGCTGCCCACCTCACATATTTCGTTGTTGAAAACATGTTTGATTTAAATCTATCATTCTATACATAGTATTTTCTCAGCCTAATTTCAAACGTTTTTGCCAGGGTGCACTAAAAACTGCACGAGACATATATGTCAAGAAATAATACCATGTGTCAGCTTTACACGATTTGTTTATTTTTGCAACGTAATAGAAATTAAAAACACAAAATTGGTATAAACGGCCTTTCTTTGTGCATATATATCCGTTATATAGGAACCTTTATAGAAATGTTGACCAACGTATCTAGGCATTATTTGTAAAGAATATGACGTCTGTCACCCTTCACACACCCCCCCCCCCCCCCTCAACCCAACACCCTCCCCAACCACCCCACCCCACTTCCCCTCCCCGCCCTGCACACTTTCTCTCCCGCCCTCCCTCCTTCCCTCTCTCTCTCTCTCCCTCTCTCTCTCTCTCTCTCTCTCTCTCTCTCTCCCTCTCCCTCTTTTTCTCTCTCTCTCCCTCCCTCTCTCTCTCTTTCGCTCTAGCTCTCTCTCTCTCTGTTCATGTCATTATCTCTCTATCACTCTATCACTATCCCTGTCTCCATTTCCTCGCCGATGGGTAGATCTGATCTATCACTCAAGGATATGATGCCACCTATGTTCGTAATGAATGACTGTCAATAGCACATCATACCATAGACGCGATAGTGTCTTTCGAACACCTATCATAAAGAATAATCATGCGTTATCCAAGTAAAGTAGGTGGTTGTTAAAGGAGCTTTATCAGCGCAGTTCAGTGGGTCTGTTTCTGTACCGTCATGATAAACAAGTGACGCGATGATCAAACTATATTGCATAATGGAATATGCCTCCATCCAATTACAGTGCATGCTTATCAAGCGTGATGTGTAGGGTGCTATATCAGGGTTACGTGCCATGGACACAGACAAAATTGATTGGGATTGTTTTGTCACGTAGTGGCATGGGCATGTCCTTGAGTATTACACACGCTTTTCCTTACCAGCCTTAGAGAATTATGCAATACGTTCTATTGAACTCTGTTACAGTGAGAAAACACAAATTAAGAAAGGCATGAATAATCCAAATTACCTCGCTTCACAAATTCCCTCACTCAGTACTCACCTGCACGCTCGCTCGCCCTCTCACCAGCATGCCCGGCCCACCGTTCGCCTTACCGCACTCCAGGCCGCATGCCTATCCGCCCAGTACACGTTCAGAGATTGTTGTCTTAGACTCGTCGCTATAGCTTGCGGTACCTAACTAGGTTATCATTCTGTGAAGATTTCGATATGACCTTATAATCAAATGACTATATAATGAGGGCGTTTGCACGCACCATCATGTCCCTTATGTTCAATATCCCTGATGCGTTCCATTAGTATGTTGTGCTATGTAATGTAACTGTGCTCCTGCTAGTCACCGTCCTACATCGAGATCATGTCCATCTGTCTCTAGAAACTATGTGCATATTACATGAACATACCAAACCATGTTTCTTATTTCTTATATCCGCAATAACGGTGGTCCACCCCTAAGATGCCTACCATTCAAGGGTGTAGACAAGTTCTGAAATTTGGGGGGGGGGGGGGCTAGACCCACATAATGGGGGTCCGGGAGTCCTCCCCCTGGAAGTTTTAAAATCGAGATGCTCTCAGCTGACATTCCGTTCAAAATTTGGAGTTTGCATCGGTAGGAAAACAGCGTTCAGCATGCACCTCCTCACACACCCATGCACAGATTTCGTTCCAAAAACATCGGCCACTATAACAGTATGCTGCCTAGGTAAGCATCGACTGTCACTCAAAATATGTGGGCATTTCTAAACAGAATGCTACATGCATAAAATTGATTGATATTCTAGCTGTGGCATCAGATGTGGAGCTATTGATATTCTAGCTGTGGCATCAGATGTGGAGCTGCTATATTTAAGAAATCCAGGTGTACCCATGAGGTTAATTAAGAATTCACGATACCAGTTGCAATCACCATTCATTCATTCCTTCATGCATCCACTCGTTCATGTGTTCGTGCGTTCATTCATCCATTCGTCCATTCAATCGTTCGTTCCTTCATTCTGCCGACTTGCCCGCCTACCACCATTGCACCTGTCTACCTGCCCGCCACCCTGCCCCATCTTCGTCGCTCGCTCTCTCGCTGGCTCGCCTTTTGCTAGAACCTATTTATCTATGATATACATGTGTTGCCACGGTCACACTCAACCATTCAGGCATCCACTTAAGCAAGATGCCGCTTTAACGTCATTCTTCATCATTAATACATAATACCACGTTGATCCATTCCGTTGTATTCGCCGAGAGACCACAATAGCTGTTGAGGCAATGATGACCATATATTAAATGACCAATAAGAGTTTTTCCAGAAAACATTGCCTTGTTGAGGAAATCGAAACAATGATGTACGCCGGGGAAAAAGCATTATCAGCACAATTGTGAATATATCCTGTCAATTCAAGAACCAAGCTAGATATATGAAACAAATGACGACCAGTTTATTTTAGATACATTCTTGAATACACATTTGTGGCTAATTGACTAATTAACTAACTACGGGCCATGCCAGTTTATTGACCTGCTCCCAGCAGCAAATGGATATTAACCCTTTAAACGCCGACACCTCAGAAGCTCAACTTCAAGGTAACTGTACCGGTAAGCAACTGAATGGTTTAAAACTAATCTGCTAGGAACCTATTGTTGCCAGCGGCAGCAACAGCTTCCAGTGAAATTCGCTAAAGAGCATTCAACAAAATAGGTTATTTTATTGTAAATGAATTTCCTATTTCGTCATTTGCTTCCAAGGGGTTGTTTTTTTGCCGGTTGAGAATAATTAGAAAGAGCACAGCTACAGTACATGGATGACGTAGGTCAATGTTGCTCGTGGTGTAAGATAGCTATAACACTTATTTTGAACAATGGTACGTTGTTGAGTTTGTTGAACATTATTTGGTTAGTAGCTGTGGTAACCCGGTCCTCAAATTATTGTCAGACACTTGAGTAACTCTTGGAAGTAACACTGCTCTAACAGCGTCTAGCCTGGCAAAATGGTTTGATCAATAAATAACGTTTCAGTTGATTTTTATTTAAAGATATTTTTATTGTTCAAAAGACACTACTGAGTCACAAGTTGTCTCCAACTTAGTTACGACTCGCTCCGATTACTATACACTAGATTATAATAATGACGAAAATGTGCAGTTTATAAGAACTTATACTATACTGACCATACGATGTAAATGAAAATTAACAAAATAATTGAGATACGATTTTGAATTGTGTTCGTATATGTGTTTATATGCATGCACCTTTTAAAGCGTCTTTGTGTTTTTACCTGATTTTAGTAGTTAACTAGTGTGTGGCATTGTTGTGATCCGTGCGGCAATATGTATGTAGATGTGCACCTGTTTGCGTGTTTAAAACAATATAGTACGTGTGATATATCTACTAAGTATTCGCGTCTGTTATGCATTTGTGCGTGCCTGCATTCGTTCCTGTGCAGGAGCGTGCGTGCATGCGTGCGTGAGGATATTCACTCAATTTAAACAATTTCATGCGTGCTTGTCTGTTGATCTGTTCCAGTGTGTGCGCGTGCGTGCGTGCGTGCGTGAGTACGTGCGTGCGTGTGCGTGCTCACGTCAACCCCCTCTTAAAGGTGCATATTCACACCAAAATTCTCCAAGAATTTAGTGCTTATAGCGGCCTAAGTCGTGCGCCCAGGTGCAATGAAACGAAACAGATCACAAATTATGACGTGTTCATAAAGCATAAGTCTATATATTTTAGTCACCAATTCAATTTCACAACACAAAACAACAACAACACATTATTTCATTTGAAACGAAAGCATCAGATGCCAAGACCCATCTCGCCCCACCACACCTAGACACACAATCCATCCCTCCAAAAGCTTACCACCCCAACAATTCCATCTCCAAGAATCCTTGCGAAAACACACACCTCGCAGTTTTCCTAGCTTTGATCAAACCGTTTGGTACTGCGAATACGTTAATGGACATTTTGAAATATAAATATATTCTGGTTATTTTCGAGGTCAGCATCTCCGTTAGTAGTAGATTCACTGACAGGTCATGAGGAGAAAGAGGTCTTAGAGCATTTAAGAGCGTGCGTCTTGGATTGGTGTAATGATTAGATGTAAAGAGGTAATGGTTGCTATCTTCTATATGGTCGCAGTGTGGACAGTTTTTGTGTGCTACTATGTTAAAACGAAATAAGTGGGCATTTAATTGGCTGCATCTGTTTCTAAGTTTAGTGTGAATTACATTTAGATGTCGTTCTCCGTAAAAGTAGTATGCGGGAACTGGGAATCTGGGATTAAAGTTAATTTTGTGTTTAAACAGTGATATTGTTGATGAATTCTGCGTACTGGCATCCAATTGGTTCCATAAGTGAATCGTACTTGGGAAGAATGAATGTCTAAATACTTCTAGGTGTGCTTGCTCCTCCTGAAAATTGTTTCTATCACGTAAATTATAATTACTGACATCACCAACATGGCGGGGTACTCATTCTTTAAGGTACGTCGGGCACTCTTCATTTATTATCTTGTATAGTTGTATTAGCTTTTTGTTTTTCCGTCGTATTTTTTTATTCCTCTACGCCTGCCTCATCGTATAGTGTTGGAAGTGGGGTAACTCGAGGAAGTCCAGTTATAACACCAAATGCTTCCTTTTGGAAGTACTCCAGCTGGTCAGAACCTCGTTCTGTACACCCGTCCCAGATCTCAGAACCATATTCTAAGAATGGACGTAGATAACGCGGGTAAATAGGTAAGAGCGTTTTGCGTGAAATAATATATTTTATTTTCTTCACAGATCCTAGAATTTTGTTTCCCTTTGATATTTAGCCCTTGGATGTGGTTTGTCCATTTACGATTTTAGGGAAAAGTTATTCCTAACTATTTGTGTATTTCGACAGAGGTAATCTGAGTGGTATTAATGGTTAGGTTAGCTGCTTTTTGATTTGGTTGGTTTTGCCAAATTGTATTCACAGTCTTTGTTGGGTTAAAGTCGACAAGCCACTATTTGCAGTAAGTGTCTATTTAGAGATGATTCAACTTCTATTGAAGTATTCCCACGTGATGTTAGCAGTGTGTCCTCAGCGAATAGCCTTAAGAGGTTGTCTATATTTTCAGCAATATCATTTATGTATAAAAGGAACATGAGCGGCCCAAGTACAGAACCTTGTGGTACTCCTGCGTTTATATTTTCTTGGGAGGAATATGTCTGATTGATTCCAACCATTTGTTTCTATTAAGTAAGTAATTTGTGAGGCATTGGTGAACCTTGCCATGTATACCATATTGTTACATTTTATGTAGTACATCCTTGTGCCAGACCCTGTCGAATGCCTTTGAGACGTCAAAGAAGACGGTACAGGCATATTTTCTTTCATTTAGGGCCTTCGACAGGATATGGAACATTTCGATTAGCTGGTGTGTGGTTGAATACTTTGGTCGAAATCCTGATTGAAATTGGTATAATAGGTTATTAGAATTCAGATGTGCTTAAATAGTATCCTTTCCATAATTTTTCCTAAATCGCTTAGAAGTGAAATTGGTCTGTAGTTTCCAGGTTCCTGCCGATTTCCTTTTTTAAAGAGAGGATTTATGCAAGCGATTTTCCAGGAATTCGGGAAGACACAAGTCTGAAGAGATTTATTGAAGAGGATTGTTGAAGGAATATGTATTGCTTCTTACGCTATTTTGTAGCATATGGTGACTGATAGTGTCTTGCCCTGAAGCTGTGTTTGCATTTAGAGTTTGAATAATACCGGTGATCTCTTGTGATTGGATAACTGTATCAGTAAGGCGGGCATCAGTTTTGTGTATGAGTTGTGGTAGATTGTGACGTGAATCATCTATATTGGATATGCTGGCAAAGAATGTATTCAGACAGTTGCTTTGTCTAACTCAATGTATGCATAGCCGTTATTATTCAAGCATTTACATGGTGGAATATTAGACACTTGATTAGGTGTTTTACAGTATTCCGGTAGGATCCTGGGTTTCGAAGGGAAAGCTCAGTGAGACGACTGTCAATTGTATTGCAACACTGATGTTTTGCTCATCTCATTAGGTGAGTTATCTTATTTCTCTGTTTTTTTGTAATTTGCCATATCAACTGCTTTGTTCAACCGTAATGTTTTTGTTCTGAGGCGATCACGTTTCCTAGATTCATGTCATATAGCTGACTTATACCATGGTATGTCATTTCCGCGAAGTGTAACCATTTTGTTTGGTATGCATTTATTAGCTATGTCAATAAAAAGACGAATATAAATTTCACACGCTTCATCCATATCTTCAGAAATGTTCAGAAGAGCGTCCCATGGGGGGTTTCGAATTATCTCATTTAACCTAGACATATCTGTATGTACGTAGTTGTATATCTTTCTTTGATACATCTTAGTTTTGAGTACTGGCATGTAAACAACTGCATTTGTACCTATGTGATCAGAATATTCGTCAGTTTACTATGCCAGATTCTTCGAAGTTAATACCATTGTTAATTAGGATTAAATCGATTAGCTTTGCTATTGTGTGAGTTATACGGATCGGCTCTTTTATTAGTGACGTTAGGTTATTGTTGTTTATAATCTGTGTTAACGTTTATAATTGAGGGTCTAGTAAATCTTCTTTAAAATCACCCAATGTTATAATTGGCAGACCTGTGTCAATAACCCGTTCGGTTACAATTTCGATTGTTTCCCACATATCTCGTGGGATGTTTGGGGGTGGGGCGATAGAGAACATAGATTACAAATTTAAACTTGCCAAATGTTACTTCAATTACCATATTTTCCATGGTTATTATTTCGAGATCAAGTCGACTGTTGCTGTGTGGAAGCTCGGTTATATGCATGCCTACCCCTCACCCGTATTGAGTGCCATTCTTTCTAAAAGGAGGATGGTAGTTATGTAGGTGCAGTTCATCATTAGTAACTAATGCATCTAGGTGTGTTTCTGTGAAACATACAGTGTCGAATTCATTAACATCCTCACATACTTGATCGAGTGTGTTGTGTAAACTGCATATATTTAGGTGAAAGACAGAAAGAGTTTCGTGATCAAATGAACTTGTAGGTCCTGGATTTGGGTGGACGTCGCCACTGAGTGTTAGCAACATATATGCAGGAAAGAGAGTCAGTTGTATTGAAAGCTCTTGCACAAGTACGAGAATGTTGATTACAATAAATAAAAGTATTCACAAATTTGAGGACGGCAAATGATTTCTAAAAACTGCTTGTGTTTTGATTCTGCCGTAAGACAATTTACTATAAATGGCAGCATGAAAGAGTCCTATCGACGATCTGTACTGGTATTACCCATAGCTCGGTTTCACTGAAAAATAAACATACTAGGTTACCTCTATAGGACAAGTCATGCTGCGCGTTATCTAAATGGTAACTACATTTTAAACTTAGCCAATATTTGTTTCGCACTGAGTACCATTTCTGATTCAATAGAATGATGTAAGTAGAGTCTGGCGTGAGCACACATTGAAGACGTATATTAATAAATAATAGAAACAGTTTTAATGCACATACAAACATCGTATGAGAAATCATGAGATTATATACAGTTTTGATAGAGTAGAACGATAGGTAAAAAACAAGAATAATAGTGGCAACATATGTACAACACATTACACGAAACATCAGAATGGTGTTTGTTTGCAGTTGGTTGGTCAGCGAAAAGATTACACATTGTTATTAGCTGTGTAGGCGTGAATTCTATGTTCGGATAAAGGAGATTCCATTACACGCTTAAAGCAGATCCTACCTTGAGCCGCCTATGCCCAGGCAACAACTGCTCTCACCCAGAGCAGCTCCACAACAAACCAGTGTGCGAATGTTTGAGTTTTATACCATTACAATAACAGGGTGCTTTTCCCTTCCACCCCGCCCTACAATACGCCCACGGCCCCGCTCCCAAGTTTACCAGTGTCGGTAGGCGCGATCGCATCTCCTAGTTCACAGGGAAAACAACACGAAATGAGAGAGAGAGAGAGAGGGTACTGGCAAACGCAGTATTAATTTGGTCGATCCCTGCCACAAGCAAACAAACCAATGACAAGGTCGAGTGACATTACAATAACAAGTGTGTGCGTTTTTTCCTTCCTTCCACCTCACCCCATATCTCCTCACCTCCATCCTCACCCCATCCTGACCTTCACTGGAGAACCGGCCATACCGCCGGACGGTGTCGATATGTCATGGTCGCATCCCCTCGTTCCCAAGATGGAAACGAAACGAAAGGGGAAGGAGGAGACTGGCAACGCAGTATTAGTTTACTACTAGATCCCGGCCCCCAACCAAACTAACCTACGCATTACTCGACAAGCTGTATTGCATATGTTGTTAGTGTTCAGGTGATCAATGCTGGCTTACTGTCTCTTTGCAAATCTGACATGCCTCGCTGCTTTGTTCACTTAAATGATGCATACAGCATTAGCGTAGCTTAAGGCAGTAATCAATTTCAGTCAAATTACATTCAAAGTAATCTATCAGACATAGAATATGAAATGTTATGAAAAGGATATGTAACATGTCCATGCACATAATGAACCTTTCCAGTTTTAGCTATGCCCCGCCCATATCTAGCTAAGCTCCACCAACACCTCGCTCGTTCTGGGATCGATCTATCACTGACCTCCCTAACCATCAATTTTCAGAAAACCATATATGTAAACCAGTGAATATTTTGGAACTAATTTGACTGGCCGCTGTTGCTGCCTATGGCAGCAACAGCGTCCAGTCAAATTAGTTTCAAAATAGTCAATACTCAATAGCATGCGTATTAAATAGGAGAGCCATACACTATGTGCATCGTGCCGGGCCACTAAGAGTTAAAGAAGTGCCGAAAGGCTGATTTATGACATACTAATTATGACGTCATCATATATGTCACTTAGGTAGTTCCAGCGTCATGTGCCGTCATATGATCGATGGATAAACTTGGAAAGGTACATTGAATAGCTATCAGATTTCTCATTCTTGCCAAGAAAATAACTATGGAGATGTGACATAATTAACATAGTTGTGAAATATCCTGTAATACGCTTGTGGCGCTATGCTTTTCAGGCATGCATAGGCAACTGTAATTTTCTTTTTTTGTCTTGGATGGTGCCGCACCGTAATTTAAGGCATGATTTAATATCGCATAAACATAAAACAGAATGAGTGTGTCCGATATGGCATATAATTATCTGATGTTATAAATAGCATACATATGTATCTAAGTATCTAATGCTACATATCGTAGGACATCTTAGTGAGTAAGCTGTGATAAACCTACAATCAATCAGCTAAGGCAGCACTAGGGATTTGCTATCTAATGTACGGCTGTACAGTGTGATTCCCCCAGCAGGAAATGTATCTGGTGCTACAGTTTTATGTATTTTTCTCATATTGAATTCACACGCTTGACAATGACATAGGTGTGGAGTTGGTCCATGTAAGCAAGCTTTCTCATATTATCAGTATCAGCAGTGTTTCCAAATATCGAACTGCTCAAACTCATTGGAGATACGCAACTAGAAAATGCATGCAATGTATTAAAATCCTCCCGTTGAGTTAGTGGGCCATCACAGCCATTATCTCCTGTAGTTGCTGATTGTTTATGTGCACACGTTCCATAGTTTAATATTACATTGTCATATCACATTGTCACAGTTAGGCCAACATAACAGATGCGGGTGTATACATCTAAGGAGTGTTTTGATGTTGATTTACCCGGCACAATGGGTGGATTTTCTACAGT
>CM067362.1:100409291-100439291 GCA_034401795.1 Chaetoderma sp. LZ-2023a | reverse complement strand
CCAGCGTGTTAGTTCATTGCTGGCTGAGAATAACGGATATCTCGAGGCTGAATAACTGAATATCGCCTTCGAGTCTAACATGACAGCATTGCGCGATAGCCAAATGAAGCTTACATCGATCAGGAGTGATTTCATGCCAAAGGGAAAATGCTCCACTCGATCAAATGTGATTTCTCACCTCTAGAAACTCTCTTACGCCACACGTGATGGCCATCTGGACTTGAAATGCCAAAGCATGTGTGGAGACTTTATTTTTTAGTATTTTTGTCCTGGCTAATACATGCGACACCTGACACATATGATTTCGGTACATGATTTGCTGGATATTTGGAAATTAATTTGACCAAAAATAGTTGCTGCTTAATTATTTTTTACATAGCAATTTATAAGTTATAGTCAGCATCCATAGAGTAAAATGGATTCCCGTTTACATAGACACATATTCAGTGTATACAACTTTCCCAGAGAATATTTCCAAACATTAGAATTACAAATCACAGATGGTATTTAGGATAATTAGAAACCATTGTGCGTTACGTGTGCTTCTGGTGATCGTCCTCTAGTATATGCACGAGATTTTATCGCCGTGATTCTAAACATGTATTACCGTCTGATATCTGGTAATATATAATGGTATTTTGGATCGTTGATTGAATAAACCCTGTTTTGCATTGATGCGATTTCAGTTAACTGTTACCAAATAATGTGTCAGTTGACGAAAATCTTAAAGTGTTATCGCTTTTGCCTCTCTCTAGTTTATTTAGGTAATTCTCCTTCCCGTGTGTGGGCACTAGTATGGCGTGTGCTCTGGCATACGTGTTTATAACGAAGCCGAGATTTACAATGCCAGATAAATGAATGGGCCAATATACTCTAACAGACCGTCCATGAAACATTGCTGGCACCATCTCAAAATAACTTTTGCCATCGTCTAGATGTGACTCATGGTGCAATGCCAACCGTAGTGTGGCAATGAATGACTTTTCGGATCATTGACATAATTCACAAATGTACCAGTGTTTGATTGGTCTGATTAATTACAGCACCATTAGTAAATTCTGTAAAACGCCATTTTTCTTAAACGTCATAGTCTTTGATGTACGTATCAGCGAATATAACGTTTAACCAAAAAGTTGTATTATATCGAACTTATATATAATTGAATTACTTTTATAATTGTTAGCAAACAGAGAAAGAGACAGACATACTACAATAGGCATGCTTGCATGTAGAGCTGCACTATATATCTCAATTAGTAAAACTGTATAATTACCGATTATGTCACGTTATATGGCCAATATATAAACGGTGCATTAGGATTCAAATGCTAATAAGTAGATACACTGTTGGAATAAATGCATACGTTCTGTATGGCCTTTGAGGTGAAGCTAAGTATCCGTGTTAGTTTGTATACAGAATAAAATGGGCTATAAGGTAATTCCTTTTAAGATGTGCTTCACCGGGCCTGATGCCGCAAATTTATGTGCGAAAGCTCGTTGAAATAAACTAAGATAGACTTAAAAGCTACTGGTTTTGAATACGTTTTATTGGTATCTGGAGTAATACTTCACTCACTATCATTAAAGCTGTCTGAGTAGGCTGACCTACTTAGTCCTAATACACACATCGTCTCCATTCCATGCTTGTAGTAAATGGATGCAGACTTATTGCATTATTTTATATCAGTAAATTGATTTACTGTTTCCACCTGGTTTTACGTTTCACTTGTTGTATTGCTAAGTTTACATACATCTACGAAATTATATATAATGTAGTCCATGGTGATGGCCAAAAAGGCCATATAGGCGTGTTAAGTGATGACATATTTCCGGGTTCAGTTCGATTGTTAAATACTCAAAACAATTCTATGTTTAGCAATAAATGATGACATCATAAACAGGTACTTATGGTGTAATAATGCAAAATACGCACTTCTGGGTTTCGAATCATGCGCAATGCCATCATACTTAACACGTTCACAGTACCTTGCACTGAGTATTTCCCACATGACTAGTACTACAACACAGGTGTACTGTGACAACACAGGTGTACAGCGACAACACAGGTGTACTGTGACAACGCAGGTGTACTGTGTCAGGATTGAATGCGCATTTGAGCTTTGTATATCGTCAACAAGAGAAACAAGACTTAGACGACCATATATAGTATTTTCTTATTAGGATCAAATATTTCCTTTCCTGAATTAATCTACATACGAACTCCTATCAATAGTTATCGAGACATACGATTATCTCGCAATATCTCGCAAGAGATAGAGATACATACAGACAAGTACACAGAGTGGGCCAATTGAAATGTTATCTTTTGTCTTTTCTATATTTGGCATGAAGTCCACACACCCAAATCTGCTCTATTGACCACAACCCGTCTTTCAATGATATACAGACAACAAATCGTTCAATTAAATTATTAATCAAATTCTCTAGACACAAATTGTCAATCTCCCAATTCATTGTTTTCATACACATGTTATCAAGTACATCGCATCCATCCTTGCATTCATTGGGTTAAGCTGGTCCTACGGAAATCAATTCCCAGACAATAATAATGACATTCGGCACCATTTAATGTTACTCAGCTGTATGTGCATTGGACCGAGAATCGTGTATTTGTTTTATACGGTAAACAGTAACACTCTCAGGGACCATGATGGTCGTGGTCTATGAGAGATTTGCTCCGACGCTGTAGCTTTGCTGAACAAATAAAAAATAAATGTATTTATTACCATGAATACTCCGAGAGGAAAATTGAACATCAACAGAATGTTAGATAAGCACTCAAAGCGAGGTGTCAGACGTATTGTGTTACTTAAGGCAACATGGTAACCCATAGTTACAGGCATTGTATTGCATCAAACAATTTGGTGAATAATGCTACACTGCTGAATTTGTTGAAAATAATTCGCTTGAATAGCTTCACTATTTCGGAACTGATTTGCTTATTCAATGTAAATCTGTCAAGCAGAGGTGATTTGTTTACCCAAAAGATAAATACAATAATACCGCATTTCATTCAAATTAAATTAAAAATAATCTGTTGGACATAGAATAAGAAAGGTTCGGAAGCTGTACAACGTCTGGGCAATTAATTCATTAAAAAATTCACAGGGATTTTGATTCATATCATCTTTCTGAATTGTGTCACGATGGACCACGAAGGAATATGTTAGTCCAGTTATGTAAAATATGCTGTAATATCCAAGTATGGTGCTTTTCCCAGGCGTGGATAGTCATATTGCTACGGATACCATTGCACAGGGATGTAAGCCATTGAGTCCATATAGCGAATGATTACTCTGAGAGTCGCATGCCCTATTCAGTGCATAAATGCAAAATCTGCTGTCAGCCATTCCAGTGCTGAAGCTGTTGCATATTTCGAAACCAATTCGACTGGAAGCTGGTGCTCCCTAGCACCAGCTTCCAGTCAAATTAGTTTCAAAATGTTTAACACGATTTTAACACATGTGTAGCGAATACATTATCTTTGGTTTGGAAGGTTTGAGGCGTAATAGTAGTAGTAATAGTAGTAGTGGTAGTGACAGTGGCAGTGGCAGTGGCAGTCATAGTAGTAGTAGTCGTAGTAGTAGTAGTAGTAGTAGTAGTAGTAGTAGTAGTAGTAGTAGTAGTAGTAGTAGTAGTAGTCAGTATTGTCAACGCACTGGCTCAGAATCTTCAATAATTGAAAAAATTCAAAAATTTAAGATATTTTGGTTTATCTTACTGCCTGAGAGTTGTCATTTTGTTAACCATTTACTGGTTAAATTTGTTCAGTAAAATCCAAATATGCGCTTACTTATTTAATGTACATTTGCAGGCACAGACAAGATCATTACCGAGCCAGTCATTACAGCGGTAAATTAAAAATACTCCAATCCCTGCCGGCAAATGGACATTGCCCAAGATCACTAAATTGACCGTTTTTGGTTAACCATCATGCAAGGGTTAATGTTGAATGATTGAGATGGATATTATGGATAGCTATTTGAGTTTTGCTTTTACCAAGATGTCACGTAGATTCGGATTTTTCTTAAACGCTATTACTGGACGCTTGTTAAAGGGTTGTTTCAGTTTCTCATGTAGGTTTTGATACTCATCTTTCAAGATTTGGTGAAATTTCAATGGTTTTCCGATTATAGGTCAGAATGAATGTACTGTTGTCACGTTGATCAGATAAGCCTGGGTCCGAGTTTATTCCCGTTGGCCACTGTGTTTCGAGTTCTTTAATCCAAAACGATTCTCGAAGTTTTCTTTGTTTATCAGTTTCTGCTGCCGTATCTGAAAAGGGTGGCTGTTCAATCGGCATAATTTCAAAGTCACGAAGGACTAAATGGTCAGGAAGATTAAAATGTTCGGAAACATGTGTGTCTTCCTCTAGCCTAATATCTGAGAGGTGTCGAGTTGCCCGCCATCGTAATGGGCATTTGGTTTCGCTGACATACTGCGAATCGGTTGGTTTGAAATACACTTTGTAGTCTAAGTAGCCAGTTGTTTCATACTTTAGACGTTTATATACAGTTACATCCAGGAAATATACAGACATCCCCTCAATGGTTGTTTTTTAATTTGATATTCGGATCGTGATTGTTCAGAATTTCGAAAAATTCATCAAACTCTGCCTTTGTGTGTTGCCAAATCATGAAAATGTCATCAAGGTACCTGCGATAAATGAGGGGCTGTTTTGGACACTTTTCTAACGCTTCCTCCTCCCACTCTGCTACGTAAATATATGCAAAACATGGGCTAAAGCGCTTGTCCGTCGTTTGGACGGTTTGAGGCTTAATAGTAGTAGTAATAGTATTAGTGGTAGTGACAGTGGCAGTAGCAGTCGTAGTTGTAGTAGTAGTAGTAGTAGTAGTAGTAGTAGTAGAGGTGGCGGCAGTAGTAGTAGTAGTAGTAGTAGTAGTAGTAGTAGTAGTAGTAGTAGTAGTAGTAGTAGTAGTAGTGGTAGTAGTTGTTGTTGTTGTAGTAGTAGTAGTAGTAGTAGTAGTAGTAGTAGTAGTAGTAGTAGTAGTAGTAGTAGTAGTAGTAGTAGTAGTAATAGTAGTTTTTGTTCGAACCCTTTCATTGACGACGCACTGGCACTAGAACATAGCTCATTGATCATCAGGAATGTAATTGTTACATTTTTTTAATTTTCTACAGGAGCTGGGTTCGAACCAATGAATTCTATGGCATAGTCCGTCTATCGCTTGGGAGGCGAGTAGCTTACTACTAGACTAGCATCCAGAGGACAAACATCCTCTTTCACAGGAATAGCTTTCAACTACCCATCTCACACCCACGTGAATTGACTGGAAATGATGGTCTACATTTCAGATATCCTTACTTTTACGTACTATAGCAGTAGTTTTAGCAGTAGCGTCAGCAGCAGCAGCAGCAGCAGCAGCAAGAGTAGTTTTAGTAGTACTACTACTACTAGTAGCAGTAGAAGTAGAAGTAGTAGTAGTAGAAGTAGTAGTAGTAGTAGTAGTAGTAGTAGTAGTAGTAGTAGTAGTAGTAGTAGTAGTAGTAGTAGTAGTAGTAGTAGTAGTAGTAGTAGTAGTAGTAGTCAATCCCTCATTGACTCATCCGATAAGGCCCACCCCCACTCCACAATCAATTAGCCATGGCCTCAGATAATCCGGCTCTGTATCTGCGTAAGCATATGAATAAAGATATCACCAACTTATTGCTGATATGACCTTCACAAGGTCACAACATTCTGAGATAAGACGCGTTAAAGGGATAATGTATAACACTGATGCATGTATTTTTGTTGCAAATCAGTCTGAAAACATTTGCATTATTAAATATCCTTGGATGTGGTCGAAAGCTAGATGAACGACCATCTTCAGGGTCCTAACAAGTGGTCCTTATATTTAATTGTGTGCCCAATACACAAATGAATATATTGAAGCCCTTAATCTGTATGAGGAAACATTCCATACCGTTTGTGTCAGATTGATCAATAGTGCCACCGCTGCTGCTGATATTGCCGCTATTGCCGATGTGAAAGTCACTTCAGTGAGAGAACAACCTTCACAGGAGAGGAGACTGTGTGAATTCTCTAGCTAGAGCTCAGTATTTGATGGACTATGTCTTTATGCGCGCCGTGGCATGAAATCAAGTTGGCAATTGTCCGACAGTCGTGACACTTTTTAGCGATTCGATGGCGGAAGTTAATGGAAGAACAGTGACGAGATGGCTTACACATTCCCTCTTTAAAGTATAGCCTTAATCTAATTTCGAATTCATATACTTAACCAAAACACTTTTAATTTGCTGAGTGTCTGCTGCCTACGGTTCATTTCTTGATGGTTCTAGCTGATCAGAGGTAGGAAACGCAAATATCGACCGCGTATTAACCCTCTAACACTCATATCAGACAAAAACACCTTCTGCAGTAGTCTTGAGAAATGTTAATTTGCAGATCTAGAGAAGACTATTTTTTAAAATTTACCAACGGAATGACCGGCTTTATAACCGAACCAATCATTTCAGTGGTAAATTTTCAAAATAGTCTCCTCTTGGTCTGAAATTGACATTTTCTATGAGATGGTTAAAGGGTTATGGACATTCAATGAGTAAATATTTACATTTTTCGAAGAAATTTAGTCATTAAAGGGCTAAATGCCCTCAACATGATCATAAATGGCATTACTCCGTCCGCGTAAGGAGCCGATTTGGGTATGCACTAGAGCAATGTGTATTGCTAAAACATAAAGGTTGATATAGAAACAGCCATTTTAGGTGTTATTGTCTGAATATATTTACAGCCATCTCGACGACCATTCATAACACATTTAACAGAACAGGTCAAAGACGAAAATAGCATGTATAATTGCCGAACTTGTAACTTGAATAGCTTATGAGAATTTGACCGAGAGTTGATGCTATCTATGACAATAAACAGGTTCCTGTCATATTAGCTTCAATATATTCAATACGTTATCTATATAATTGGAATCGAGAGTATAATCACATAACTACTGTGTCCAAATATTTGGTTGTTGAAGAAATCATTCAGTATCAGTTGACAAAAATGTTCTAAGCTTAATTGTAGACAGTCTTTGCATGGGTGTATAAAAAAACTCCATGAGACAGATAATGGCAAGAAATAACAGCATGCATGTTCGGCATGCGGTTAAACATTAAATACATTAAAAACACACAATTGTTTAAACTACCCACGTGTAATACAGATATATCTGTTATTTAGGGACTTTTATAGAGACTTTGCCCAAAGAATTTTGAATTTATTTGTTGAACGTGTGGCTTTTGTCGCACCCCCCATACTCTCTCGCTCACTCGCTCTCTCTCTCGCTCTCTCTCTCTCTCTCTCTCTCTCTCTCTCTCTCTCTCTCTCTCTCTCTCTCTCTCCCTCTTTACCCCTGGTTTAATTTATTCGCCAATGATCTGATCTCTGTGACACTCCCTCCCTCTTTAACTCTATCTCTCCCTCCCCACCCGCAAACCAACCACCCACCCACCCACCCTCCCACCCAACCACCACCACCCCCACCTCGCTCTCTCTCTCTCTCTTTCTCTCGCTCTCTCTCTCTCTCTATCTCTCTCTCTCTTTCTCTTGCTCTCTCTCTCTCTCTCTCTCTCTCTCTCTCTCTATCTCTCTCTCTCTCTCTCTCTTTCTTCTCCTTCTTTCTCACACTCTCTACCCCTCTCGCTCTCTCCACACTTTTTCTCACACTCTACCTTCCACACTCAAGGTCATCCATTTCCTATCTCTCTTTCCACCACCCACCCCCATCCCACGTTCTCTTCACATTTCTCTCACTCTCTCCTCTCCCCACCTCTCTCTCTCGCTCTCACTCCTCCCATCCCATTTCGCTCTTTCTTCCCCCCCTCTCTCCCTTTCTCTCTCACTCTCTCTCTCTCTCTCTCTCGCTCTCTCTCTTCCCCTTCTTTCTCAAACCTCTCTACCCCTCCCTCTCTCTCACCACACTTTTCTCAATCTCTACCTTCCACACTCAAGGTCATCCATTTCCCCATCTCCCTCTCTCTCTCTCTCTCTCTCGCTCTCTCTCTCTCCCTCTTGCTCTATCTCTCTCTCTCTCTTTCTTCTCCTTCTTTCTCACCCTCTCTACCCCTCCCGCTCTATCCACACTTTTTCTCACTCTCTACCTTCCACACTCAGCGTCATCCATTTCCCTATCTCTCGGTTTTCACCACCCACCCCCATTCTACGTTCTCTTCCTATTTCTCGCACTCTCTCCTCCCCCACCCCACCCCCTCTCCCTCTCCTCTCACTCACTCTCTCTCTCTCTCTCTCTCTCTCTCTCTCTCTCTCTCTATCTATCTCTCTCTCTTACGAGATAATGAAGTATTGGAATTTTCTAATACTAAGTGCCTCTACGATTTCAAATAAACAAATCAATGGCTGTATACATATGTTGCCAAACAACTGGTTTCCATTTCTTAGTTACACTCAGCAATATTGTGAAACGAATCCAAGTTTAACCAAATATTGTCATTTCTAAATATGGAAGTTTTACAAGGTTCAACTTAGATTTGTCTTTTCCGATGGCACACACGAGTTATTAAGTTACACATTCCACAAAGAGATTACTGTCGGAACTGTACTATGTTTGTGTTGGACCTACGCCATTTGTTTGTGAAGTCAGCGAACAAATGCCGCATTTTGCTTATGACGTCACATTAAGGATACGAAATACAGCATTAACTGCATTAAGCGTTAGTGGATATTGAAAAGGACGGCTCGATCAGTTGTGATCAATGCACCTTTCAATGTGTAACTATGCCCGGCCCATCTCTATCTAAGCTCCATCCATCTCTCGCTCGTGTTTCCATCGATCGGACCCTGAACTCGCTGACTATTAATTTCGAGAAAACTTTACAGGTATTCTATTGAATATTTTGGAACTAATTTGACTTGGCGCTGTTGCTACCTATGTCAACAACAGCGTCCAGTCAAATTAGTTTCAACATAAATATTCAACAGCATGCTTATTAAATAGTACATACATACAATTCGTATAACGTGTCGGACTATTAAATGTTAAAGACGGGCCAAATAGAATCAGTTATGATGCAAGGATTATGACGTCATCCTATCCACACACACCCCTCCCCACCCCACGCCCCACTTAGCTGATTATCAGACGATATATGGATATCTGGAAAGGTGAATTCTGGTTTCGATAGAAAGCGTTTACTCGAGGACCAAAATATGTTTTTGAAAGAAGATCGATATAGATTCATTGCAGTAATACATATATTTGTGTCTGCATTGATGCGTGGCCTCCATCTTTATTCCCCACCTATCTCTAGCTAAGCTCCGCACACACCTCGCCAGTGTTATGATCAATCGATCCCACTAACACACTGCCAATACATTTCTGTAAAAAAAAATATACAGGGAAGCTGTTGAACAGCGCACTGTCAAATTAGTTTCAAAATATTCAACATAATATTTATTATATAGTAAAGACATACAATCCGCACAGCGTGCCGGATTATTAGGAGTTTAACACGGACTAAATCGAGTCATTCTTGACATAATGATTATGACGTCAACCTACACGTCACGTAGTTGCTTATTCCAGATGGAGATCCTGGATGGATAAACTGCAAACGTCAATTATTTCATTTGAGAAGACGGTTATTTATAATGGCCACGTATTGTATCTCCCTACTGGCTAATTGGAAAGTATAAATTCTAATTGTGATGCCCGGGAAAAATTACAAACAATTCTCTACAAGTTTGCGTAATATTGTACGTGTGAAACAGATAGTACATCTAGGTTAGGAATAGAGGACACCATGCCTACTCATGCCCCGCCCCTTTCTGGCTAAGCTTCGCCCACTGTGTACACCTGTTGGAACCGACTTGAAACAATGAAACCGGAAGTCCTAGAATATACTTTTCAAGATAACTAATACCGATACTGGGGGAAACTGTTGAATATGTTGAGACTATATTTAAAATTATGTTGATTAGCTTGTCAATTCAACAACGTCTAAAGACTTAGCGGCGCGTGTGACGTCAGCTAAAAAGTACGTATTTTATTATGACGTCATATACATTTGAGTGGATATTTATTGGACAATATACATTTACAGTTTATCCTTGACGTATAATGATGTAATAATCAACTACACGACGCGCATACTGACATCATAAGCAATTACGCCATGAATGACGTCGATCAGTTTATCACGAATGCTTAATTGCTGACTATAAGTTGTTGTACGAATGGTATGTCTTTACTATTTAATAAACGCGCCGTGGGCAGCAACAACATCCAGTCTAAGGTGAAAGGTCACTATGAGAATGGCAGATCAGTTATTGAAAACATATGTTTATGGCAGAAGCGTTACGTGATTCGTTTGCATTTTTGATACAATGATTGCATCAAGCGGTACGTGAACAATCCCCGTATATATATACATATGCAAAAGTTATATATACCCTATTTATATACGCACATGCGAGGGTATATATACACCTGTGCAAAAGTTAAGCACCAGCAAAAACAATAGAACGTAGAAACATGATGGTACAACTAGGCTGCCATACTTTTTGTCCCCGCAAGTTAGCTGACATAATTCCAAGTACGAAATGCACATGCATGCATGACTTCACGCCGCTTGATGTCCGTGCGTGGCGGGAAACAGCACACGTGTTCAGTTATGTAAAAGTCCAGTTTGAGGTGTAGAACATTACATACAGATTTAGGCGACAAGATGAATTTTGTGTTCACGTTGACCGTGGTTTATTTGTACAGAGAGCTATTAGCCCTACTTGATTGTTGACACACGCTATGGCAAGATTGTCAGGTTAAGTGATCGTGTGAAATGGCAAATCATAGGCATCTGCATACCACTGATATATTGGCAGACAGCTGAACATTATTACCATACTGGGTATATCAGTCGTTTGATTGCAAAACATGGGCAAACTAACGGCCTGAAGGACAGGCCTAGATGCTGGAAGACCGAACCGACTGACTACTGCCCGTGATTGATCGAGCCCTATTCGTACGCCTTGTTAAGGATGGAGTGCGTCCAATTCACCAACAGCAGAGTGCTCAGCCAGCAATGGGAAACGCGCAATAGAGTGTCACCATGTCTACCGTCAAAAGGAGACTGTATGCTGCTGGCATGAAAGCTAGGAGATCATGTCAGACGTCCTCTCCTCACTGGCACACCACAAAGAGGTAGCGTCTGATGGCATTCTGGTGCAACGAAAGAAGTATTCACTGGAACATGAGATCCTGGAGCACGGGTACACTGTGGTCCGATGAAAGTCGGTTTCCATGCGTCATGCCACAGATAGGGTCGAACTCAGGTGTATGGAGGTCCAGACGCACGGCGTACGACCAACTCTATCCAGTCATGGAATCTTGATATCTTTGTCCATTTGGTGGAGTGTTCCGTTACAGTCAACAGATATGGGGGTGCAATCTCAAATTTGATTGTAAGCATGGATCTGTTGACTGTACCTGGAACACTAAATGGACAAAGATATCAAGATTCCATGACTGGATAGAGTTTTGGTCCCTCATTTTGTAAATCCATGCACACGAGTTCGACCCTATCTGTGGCATGGATGACAACGCCCGACTTTCATCGTGCTAGAGCTGTGCAGTGAATACCCGTCCGCCAGGATGCCATCATATTCCAGTGTCTTCTTTCGCAAGGAGCACCTGACATGAACCCTATTGACGCATATCCTCTTTGTGGTGTGCAGTGGTGAGAAGGACGTCTGACAGGTATCCTCCTGTGCATGAACCTAGCAGGAATTAACAGACGCACTCCATCTTGAATGGCAACGACATTGACCACAATTGCGCGTATCAGTCGGTTGGCTGACCAGCACTCTGAGACTGTCGTGTCCAGGCCGATCATCCTAACAAGGCGTAGTAGGTGGATCATCACCCGGGCAGTAGTCTTAATAATGACAGTCTTCCAGAACTCGTGGCACAGATGTCCTAAACCTTCGTTAGTTCAGACACCATTAATGACAATCTAGCCACGTGTGTACAACTGTATGGGCAATAGTTGTCAGTTGTGTCAACGTAACCATATCTCGTTTTCAAGTTCAAACAAAAACATACCAGTGTTTCCCCATGCCATCATAATCAGCATTCCTCTAGTTGCACTTAACCTTACCTCTTGCCACTAAGATGGATGGGTCACAATCAAATGTTTATGCTAATTGCTTTCTTCATAGCACATGAATATACCCTCGGTCATGTGCGTAAAAATAGGGTGGTGCTTAATCTTTTCGCACAGGTGTATATATATATATATATATATATATATACACCTCAAACTGGACTATATATATATATACTGAATATATATATATATCCCGCCACGCACGGATATATATATAGTCATGCATGCATATGCATATATATATATGGATATATATGTCAGCTAACGCGGGGACAAAATAGTATGGCAGCCTATTGTATATCATATATATATACGTTCTATTATATATATATGCTGGTGCTATATATATATATATATATATATATATATATATATATATATATATATATATATATATATATATATATATATATATATATATATATATATATATATATATATATATATATATATATATATATATATATATATATATATGCGCATATGTTTGGCGTGTGCACTTAGTTACTTGGCCACATTAGATACCAGACATTATAGGCACATGAATATGGTAACGTTCCGACAGATATCATTAGTAGTTAAGGGTGCGGCTAGTCGCTATTGTTCTTCACCGCAGGGTGTCTGTTTTAACCAATCAAAATGCTCCATTTATATTCGCTATTGTTTGGAGAACAATGGCGACTATAACGCCACGTTTTCTAGATAACAATGGCGACTATATTCACACGTTTTTGAGAATCTGCAATGCTCTGGAATGTTCTATTATTTTGAAGTTGTTAACCCTTAAAAAGCGTGTATTTTACGTTTAAATGTAGTGGCGGAGCGCCCCCCCCCTCCGTGGTTATCTACTGTTGTAAAAATAATAAGAGATGATGTTTGATAATGTAAAGAAAGACTTTAAGAGGTTGTCTGATAATGGAGGTCGTAGGAGTCTTAGTAGTAAGTATGTGGTTGAGGATATATGAGGAATTACGGTAGGATATTGATGTATATTTTGAAAATAATTTGACTGTTTCGTCACTAACGTTACTTTATTAGTAAACTATTTTGTAGAATATGACTGTAAGCTGTTACTGTCTTAGTACGCACCAGCTACCAGACAGATTAGTAACAAAATATTAGAAATTAATGGTATGGAGTGTCCAGTTGGAATGGTAACCAAGACGTGTTTGTGATGGATTCATAGGATTGTATACTGGGTTAAAAAGTTAACCCTTTCACTGATGAATTCCCCATATCTCATTTTCATCGATACCATACAGGAAACTGTTGAATATTTTGAAATAAATTTGACGTTGCTAACGTTAATTTATTAGTAAACTATCTTTGTTGAATATTTTGAAGACGTATTGACTTGTAACCGTCATTACGAACAAATTGTTTGTAAATACTTAATATTTCAAGAACGTCAGTCGTTTTAGATGGTGCACGCCACTTAAAGTGTGGTCATTATGTCTCTGAGGGTTCCGCGTGTTTATAGAATTGTATGTCGAGCATACTTATGCTAAAAAGAGTATTAGGTTCGTATGGTTTTAATTTATCCATACGTCTTGAATAGCCGTGAGATCAATCTTGAATCGAGATACAAACATACCATGTATTAATAATGCAAGAATGTGTTAGTACCTCACGTCTCGTACTACATGGGTTTTTTTAGAAATATTCAAATTACTATTTAATTATCACCTATGTTACTCGCTAGGAGATTTCACTTTGTAGTTGCGAATGCGTACAGCTTTGAGATTTGGATAGAATATCGTATCGTTTTCTAGTTCTTAACCGAGTTGACATATGTAGTAATTCCCTTGGGCAATTATTGGAATATCATGTTTTGGTGCATGAGTGCTTTATGCATATTTATGGCGTTTTGGCGCATTACTCATATTAACATTAAACATGTCCGCTTCATTCGCTTTAAGGTCATGTGATGTTAGATTTTGTCTATGCCTGTTTCCTCGCGAACTAATAATGTGGTTGGCACACACATGACCACGATGAAAGGCGTAACTCATGGCGGAATATGTGGTTGAATGCATCTGTATTGATGGAAATCTGTTACTGATCCATCATCCACAAGGGTGTCCTACTTTTTTCGCATACATACCCACACACACGCACGCACATGATGCACCAACACACGCACGTACTGCACATACCCTCATGCATGTTATGACACGTGTGTGACGACACGCACGTGGTTCTACGTGGTTGCCCCTTGTCACCCATGTTCCCTGTCCCCTATGCATGTACGTCATGCGTGCGTGTGTGCATCTTTTTTATGCACCCGTTTGTGTGTGGGTGTATGTATGTAACATAATTTTGGTTTTCGGTGGTCCCTTAAAAAAGAGGCCTATTTTAATTTTTTTATTTTGCTAACGTAAATATTTTTATCTCAATTAATGCAAACGATAACTTCTGTTTTGTTTGCACCACACACACATACAACAATCATTACGAAGTTGGTACTTCGCATGCAACCATTTGTTGTAAGTGCATTCATCCGGATCCGCTAGATAATCTCTCCAGCGGTTACGGATTTCACGCAATGACATTGCAAATGGGTGCTGTACTGGAACCACTTTATATTGGTTCCATTCGATGCAACCGCAATTAATAGGCATAGAACCTATCGTTCTCCATTGATCGAATAATTGAGATTCCATTTCACATGTTTTGTTAAATTTAAAAAAGCTGTATGCCTTACTAATAACACGCATTTCGCTTTTATAGCTAAAATATGAGCTGTCTCTAAAACTATCTTTCCAATCTGAACACATCCTTATTTCGGTCACATGTTTTTTCTCCACCGCTTAAAATTAACATCATCGGTTTCCAAAAATTTACTATCGCACCATGTGTGAATGACATTTTTTTTATAGTAAACTGGAATTTATACGCGGGGTTCAATTACAGAGCACGCCATATGGTTTCCTCTGTATTCAAATATGTCCGCATTTTGTCATTGTCACGATGTGAATATGATTGATTACGGATCTTTGGATCATTGTGGTACGCCTCGTGTGGCTAGTGTACCATTAATTTTTTTACCCATTATCGGCATTCATCCATCGTGACGTATCAAAATAGCGATAATTGGGGATGGATGGGTGAGCGGTGAGAAGGGAACACAAAGAAATAATAACATATTTTTTGCAAAATAAATGTATTTGTTATTGACACGTGCATTTTTCTTATGATAAATATTAGCGATATTTATTCACGATATTAAAAAGAAAACATAGCACATAAATAATTGTACATTAAATATGATAATTTTTTCGGTTTATTCATAAGCCTGCGCGTCAGATGTTTCACTATTGTGCCATTTTTGTCTCTGTTTCTTAGGGCCCATAGTATGTGTTTCATTTGTACACCTCTTGAACGATGGTATAAGAAATATACGCAATAATATATACAAGTTGACATCATGGCTGGTTGAACACGTGCATTGTTGTAATAATAAACACGTGCACGGTGTCCATTTTGTACATTTGATATCATTCTTCCATCAGAAGGGCGTCTTCCATAAGGATCAAAGTACTCAGCATTTCCATTCTAGTGTAAAAAACTGCCACCCAATGTTGTCCGGATTTATTACTGGGATGCGTGTTTATTACTAATGAGGCCGGGAGATATTCAATATGTGCGGGTACATTGTAAATTGGAAAAACACCAAGAAAGTGTTCACGCATTTTATTGTCGTCGAATAATAGATCCTCTATTTCAAATGTATTCAACATATGTGTTAATAATCTGTTAATACGTTAAAGTCTGATCCAATTTCTATCGTATTATCAAATTCAGCATAGCAAATCACATTGGTTGTAGTGGCAAGTGCTTGAGCAAAATGGAAGACCACTCTTAGCGAACCAGTGCGTGTAGGGTAGCGATGCTCTGAATCATCTAGATCTGGCATAAAATCGCATGCGAACAATGTGGTTCCATGTCTGAACTGAGTCTTACTTATCAGATAGCCACGGTCTATGAATAACGCCCCAGTACCACTGAATAGTGAGAAATAAGTGTCCAAGTAAATGTCGTCGCTAAACGAAGGACGTGTTGGCGATGTTGTAACCTCTTCTCCATTTATATAGCATGTAGCGTAGGTAGTGTTATTGTTATCAAACTTGAACAGATTTTTATGCACCACACCATTATAGGCATCATTAGGTACAAAAGCGAATAATACTCTAGTAGGTAGCTGACCAAAAAATATATTATCTCTATCGATGCTCATAACACCGCTATGTGCTGTAAAAGTCTTACACACTACCCTGCGAATAGGATATGTTGCGCGTGTCTGTCTCAGAGTAATGGTGTGCGCCCCTAGCAGATCTGCTGATGGGATAACTTTACGTACAAATAAGTTAGCTGACATTATTTTCAGTCTAGGCCTCACTCCTTCCGCGGCCATAATGGCGAACGCATCTTTACTCCTCTGTAGGCATACTCTTAAATCAACGGAACCGAGCAGGAATCGGTCCTGCAGAAACATATCGCTGTGTATGCAGCCTATTAATTGCTTGAAATCCTAAGTTAGTATCGGCGATATTATCAAATTCGCCGGCATCATCTATTTTACATCCAGCAAGTTGTAGATGCGAGGATGTGGCATCGCTGCCATAATTTAGTAACGTCTCGGTGTACGAGCGGTAAGCATACTTTTTGCTCAAGTCACTGACACGCTTTCCATTAAAAAAAACATCCACTTGTGAGAACATCGTATGCAAAAGATTATTCGCAGGCGCTATCAGGTCATTCGCCTCGAGTGTCTTTTCATAACCATTTCGATCTAGCTTTACTAGCTTAACTTTAATCAAAAGATAAGATTGCGTAAGATCTAAATATCTATCGGCAGACCCACTGACGTAAAACTCGATCGGTCCACAATCTGATAAACTAGATACAGGTTGAAACTGTTCCCATTTTGCAGACTCCAATGTCGTCACTATGTGACACGTCTGAAAATTGTCTAATTCGTTCTTCGAGTACTCACAGATCTGATTAAGTTCCATGTTGATTGTTAATTAAAGATATCAGCTTGTTTCCTCTGACGTCTATTGTGACCCTTCCTCTTTGGTATCACACGCATTGACTGAGCATTACCTGTATTATTCCTCTTTTTACGTTTAGGTTGAGGTGGTCTTAAACCACCTCGCACCGCTGTTACAGCGTCCAGTGTCAAAGACCTGGCACCACCATGTGCTCTCGATTTTAATGCTGTTTTAACATTTTTCCCAGCTATTACGTCCTCAGCTAGTCCGATTCCAGCACTAAGAGCTTGTTTACCTACAGATTTAGCCACATTTTTTGTGAAAGGTATTGCTGAACGTAATAGACCACCTAAGATATTACCGAGTCCATGTCCTGATTGGTATCGTGTGCCTACAAAATCTGGAATACGTCCATGACCCGCTTGACTCACGTAGTAACGAGCCAGCGCTGGAGCGTTTGTTCTTCCTCTAATCGTCCCTCTCATTATCGTTGTCATCGTCGTCTGAAATGCAAACAGAGTACACTCGGCGATGCTCTGTCCTTGAATGGGACGTTGGCGCCAGTTCTATCCGTGATAAGTATTCCAATAGTATCGATGTAGTTCTTTGACACTGTGCGGTATTGAACATCAGGAAACGTCCACTGACATATATCTTTTCCTCCATCTGTACTAGAAACGGGTATCACTCTGAGTAGCGGTGCAGAAGTATCACCTACCATGCCGTGTGAGACTACGTCGCAGTATATATACACAGTCGTAGGACCACCCTCACGATTTGAATGAAATGATTCTTTAAAGTCTATAGGTCCCATATGTATTTTTCCTCCTTCGAATCCGATTAAATTTGCTACTTCTCCACCTAAACGTATAGTGTAATTATCTTTAACTGTGAGAGAAACTAGATTCGCGCGATGCAAGTAAAAATTGAAAAATATGTGTCTCTAAATCTTGTCTTGCTCTCTATCTGGCCAATTAGATAGTCTACCATATTTTTTTTTACGGCATAATACGCTTTTGGCACATTGATAAATGGAGCTTCTGATTGCACATAATAAAAATGTTCGCTTCTATGTGAACGTGTTTTACCGTTATTATTTGTTTGATCATTTCGCACATCTTTTCCCCGAGCATTTCAAGGCTGTTTTCCCCGATCGGCAGGACGTGGATTACCGAAACCATCTTTTAAAACTAGTGGAAAAGACGTTGTCTTTTCTATTTCTGATGTGCTGGCAACATCTTTGCTAATTTCTTCTGATGCATCGCTATCTTTCTTCTTCTTCTTCTACTTCTTCTTCTTTATCTTCTTCTTCATAGTAAATGCATATATTTGTACAAAACTTTCCTCTGCAATAGTAAGCCAACTCCTTGGATATAACACGCTCGAGAGGCCCACTTCCCATTCGCCATCTAATGTTAATGGAGTTTGCAGCCGTGTTAGAAATTCTGATATCTTATTGTCTGGAAAGAACTTGGTACTACTATTGCTCGGAAGCGTTATGTAAAACTGATTCTCATTCATTCTGAGTTGAATGATGTATGGACGTCTTTATGCGCGGACTAGGCAATATATACCCTAGACATCCACTCAAAAGCGATATCCAGATGCCTGATTGCCCATTTTGTATACTCAGATTCACGATACATGTAATGATTACGATATAAATTATTGTAATTTGAGCTAGGTATACTATTTCTTCTTTCGCTACTCGTGAACCCATCATTCGCCACATGCACTGATCCAATCTTCTCTCCATATAGTCATCCATTGTCAATGATGTATAGTACTTAGTTCATTAACCCATGTGTTAAACTTAACCGGGTAACCGAGCCACTTTACCAGATACTCGCGTTGTCCCTTTTTATTGTTTCTACTTTTAAGTATTTTTTCCATGGCATACTCTTTACCATTTTCTTCTATCACGTGCTGTATCTCATCACGATAAAAAGTACCAATAATCGGGTCACCTCCATAGTCTTCTAATTTATATACGTATGGATATTTGTCTGTAAGCACCTCACGCACCTTAAACAATTCGCGACTCCATTGCCCGCGATATGCTTTTTCAAATGGCATTTTTGCTTGTGATATTCTAACATGGTCGCCTTGAGTAGGGCTAATTTTAGATTTGGAACGTTTCTTCGTCTTCTTTCCATATATATTTCTCCACGCGATTAACTCCGTACTACGGTCGACTTCGGAAGGAGCCATGCACGTACTGGAATGTGTGGTGTTATTGTACGCTGTGACTAAACTAGGTAATACATCGATATACTTTCGTGTATTTTTATGCGTCATGTATCTGTATATTCAACCCTTCAGTGTGCCTTGAAAACGCTCTACCATTGCCGCTTTTGTTTCATTTTGAGAAGTGTAGAAATGTATTCCATTATCTTTCAAATATTTTCTCATTATATGGTTTACGAACTCACCCCCTTTGTCTGTTTGAATAGCGTGTGGCCGATGCTCAGTATGCTCCAATATTGTTTCTAACCCTTTCTTGACTGCTGACGACGTTTTACTAAACAGGCATTCGACCCATGCATATTTTGAAAGGGCATCAACTACGCATAGCAAATATAACACATTGTTGTTCTCTTTTGCCAGCATATCCATCGAGCATAGATCTGCCTGCCATAGTTCATCGATGGATGAAACTCTTATTTTTCGCCTGTCAAACTTTGTTCTCCACGGTCTGTGCTGGGTATATACTTCTTGGTGTTTTACCCATTTGTCGATGTAGCTGCGAGGTATTTTCCCTTTGAACGCATTATATAGCTTTTCTTTCCCACCAAAAGACGCGTAATGTTTCGGATCAAAATATACTTTCGCCAATTTAGTACCATTCATGACTTATCTAAATTTACCCACACCGGAATTGAATGCCGCTTTCTTCCTGATGCCCGCTAGAGAACTCTTTCTACATATTCTTTTGCTCATGGGCGTAGACGTGTACTCACTGGCACTAACATCCTATTCTGCACCATTATATATCTGTCTCATCGTTTTCTCTTGCCTACAAATCTGCGGTGTATGTTTAGGTCGCGTAACAGATTAAGACACTTTCCCTCCGCTTGATCATGCATACCAGCCATAGGAGGTTTACGCCCATGCGCTACTACGTTTGCAAGCAGGTCGAGTACATTACTTTTTGGGGAAAACGTACCCCCTCTATTGTTACTTCGCCCAAGTCATTAATGTGAAAACGTTCAGGAACCGAACGTAAAATATCAATTACTCCACTGGCTTTTATCTTGTACGTTTTTGGTATTCCACTCATCGTACGTTCAAGTATTTGTGCGGGCAGTGCATCGTAGTTAGTTATGGGCTGTAGAGGTAACGGTTGGTATTGTTGTTGATGTCCTTGCGTTTGCTGATAGTAATGCCTATACTTATCCAATACTTGTGAATATGATTTTGCTTTTTCATTTTCAAGCAGATCGTGTCTGGTTAATATATTGGATATCTCGTTGTCGAGACTAATAGCTTTACGTATCGATGGATCTGTCTGTAGCAACGATATTTTACTCTGTTCATTTAAATTACCTATCAATTCGTGAGGAACTAGCGCCATTTTACGTGTATGTTCCATCTTTTCACGTGAACAGTTTACCAATTAATGGCGCTAGCATACTGATCACCGCTGGTAATAAGACCCCTAAAAATCTGCCTGTTTGTAGCAATTTTCTTTTAAATGCATATGGCACACTGCGATTAGTCAGTGTACGCATTTTCGCTTTGTATTTACTCAGCTGCTTGTATCGTATTTTTAGTGAGATTAACATTCCCACGTAATACGTTTAGGCATGATTCGCATAGTACATCAACCAATACGTTCGAACACTGTTTGATTACATCATTTCTGATTGAAGGCTTTACTTTAGCCAAATAGTGCAGCATAGGTAAATGGCGTTCCGTTTTACGTGATGCCATTTTTCTTAGGTATGTAAATGTAGCACCCCTCCTTCAGATGAACAGATGAACGTAGTCTGATATTGTCAGGTGTCGTCTGTTTCAAATCTAGGAGTAGATATGAGTGAGGTTCGCGTGTAGCATCCTTATATGATTCGATCAAATACTTTGCATTGCCTGGGTACATCTGATTTGATAAAGAACGAATATATGACGCATCACGTGGATTCTTAAACAATACCATGTAGTGACAGTTAACTGATAAGTCACGTTGATTGCGCGACTTGTGAAACTGATTTTGTGCGACAAATATTACGCTACAATTCTCATGGTGAGAACGTTTTTAAATAGGTCAGCTGCATGCTCGTCGCATTTGTTCATCAAATCGTCGGGTACCACCAATGTTCTGCAACTTCTGTCTAGTTCAACATTCACACCCTCTTTAAATTCAACTTCTTTCGCCAAATCGTTATACCCATCTTGCCACGCATCGTAGCCATACACAATCCTCTGTGGAGGGGGAGTAATGACATAGGGATCTCTTATTAGTGCTTTTATCATCTCAGTTTTACCGCACCGTGTTGGACCACAGACAATCATAGTAAATGGGTGACGTAGCGACGTATTGCAGTCAAGCGTTGCTGGCATTGCATTGACACATGTGTGTCCACGTACGACTAAGGAGGAATACGCTCATGCGCATATATATATATATATATATATATATATATATATATATATATATATATATACCTTAGGCGTACGTGGGCGTGTGTGAACTGTCAACTACGATGTAATATGTAGTTACTCGTCTGCGAATACGTTATCAATGCTTACTGGTTAGCGAGCATTATGAATTCTGACGTCAGATACTCATGACATAAGAGAAATGCTATGTTCATTTAAGAATGCCCCATAAATGAGGAGAAATGCTATGATTGTGATGTCAGGTACTAGTGACATAGGTGAAATGCTATGTACATATACGAATTGTTATGTAAAATTAGGAGAAATACTATGATTGCGACCTCAGATACTCGGGACGATGGAGGAATGCTATGTCCATTTAAAATTGCATCATGAAATTAGGAGAAATGCTATGATTGTGACGTCAGATACTGGTGACGTAGGAGAAATGCTATGCACATTTAAGAATTGTGTCGTCATATACACGCTATGGAGCAGAAATGCTATGTACATTTAAGTGTATGATTATGACATCAGATACTTGTGCGACGAATCCATGACATCTTTAAATAGTTACAAAAATAAACACAATATTCAGCGAATATTTTGTCATGAAATTGAACAAAAAAACGTCTAACGGTGTTTTATCTAAGTATGTGCTATTCAGCTCACTCTATCATTCATTCACCTGGACCATTCTTCTCTAAAGAATAGCAATGGCACGCGCTGTCAAGTGCCTCTGTCAAGTGCCTCTGTCAAGTGAAAAGCAGGCATAGCAACGCATGCTGAGGAGGCGGGGGGGAGTGAATAGCGAGTCTCTAGTGCCAGATAAAGAGAGAGAGAGAGAGAGAGAGAGAGAGAGAGAGAGAGAGAGAGAGAGAGAGAGGGGGAGATAGAGAGCAAGGTGCTAGTACTGAAATCCGATTTTAAAACTATTTTTTGTATTAATACAGACATCAATAATACATATCATTACAAAGATACGAAAAACACACCAAATACAACATATTCTACAAAGCTACAATTGACGAAATAAAACCATTAATTAGTTTATTTTTTTTAAATAAAATAAAATACGTATATGATTTTATTAAAAATTATCCGTGTGTTTTAATGCTTAAAACATGGTTAAGTTTAAATAAAACTAAATAAATTAATACGCGCATAGAGAAAATAGTAATTATAGTTATGGCGCCAACATCTGTTTTTCATATATTACATCCACAATGTTCCTAGACCATTCCGTCATACACATATGGTACAGTTCAGTACAATGCTCATACATATCGTAATGGCAGGCTAGTTGAGCACAATATTCGGCTTCGCCCATTTCTAATACTTCTGCCTCATTATACAGTCCGAAATTGTCAATTAGATTAAGGTCAACATCACTCCCAAAACAAGAATGTTCACGTTGACTTGGATGATTTACTAGACATCCATAACAATCTCGCACAACCAACGAATGTATCTTTTCACACAGCATGAATGTGAATAATTTATGACCAATCTTTTGCACATGATCCGTAGTACAATAATGGTGTGGCGGCCCCATAGTTTTACAATAGTGACACAGTTTGATGGTATCGTCGTCATCGACGAGATTTAGTTCACCATCGCTTAAAAACTCATCGAGGTATATAGCATCCGTAGTAAGCGTGGCGTTATTAGATATCTCTGCGGAATCACTAGTGGATGGAATGTCATTCATGTTCTGCGTCAAAAATAGCATATGTCAATACACAGAAATTCGTCACAGATAGAAATACGAACAGAATTGTCCAAAGAATATGTAAATAGTATGCCTTCTTTTTTGCGCGCACGTTTTACCGCGTCCTCAAGCTCGGGTATGATCTGTAACAGGTGTTTAAACACTACTATGCTGAGATATAAACCACGTTTAGTGGGATAACTGTCATGATGAAACAGCCATAGATCGATACACCACTTTTCGCCAAAACGTATTGTTCGCACTTTACGCGAATTACCAAGATCACACCAAAACGCCGAGCGATTTAAATATTTAAAGCAAGGATCAGACGACATCGTGGAGAACACATAATCATAGCGTGAAACTGCTGCCTTTATATATCATTAGTAACAATAACGACCAGCTGCACACGGATTGAATGCCATCTGGCATAAATACCATGCGCACAATGGCGTACAGAGGAGCACATGCCTTACAATGACATTACATAGACCCGCTTAATTTGAATGTATGGCGCGGGTTTGTTCGATCAATAACGTACATATTTACGCGGGACAAGACGCCGTCTTCTAACGCTCAACGCACACTTCATGAGCAATAATGCGCACGACCAACTTTTAACCATTACACGGCTGAGAGACTCGGTACACGAAAGTCGATGCGTATTATCGCTGGATGCACAAAATATTTTGAAAATTATCTGACTGTAAGTTCATGGTGGATGACAACAACTTTCAGTCATAATATATTTTGCGGTAATATAAGGCCTGTAATGCGTGTGATAACTAAGCATAATCTATGAATGAGAAAGACATCGATTAATGTAGCTTCGCAACAGTAATCTGCGAACCCAATGCACTATGTCTATCCCATATTCGGTTAATAAACCCTTGCTAATTTCAGACATGAGTATAATTCTTCCAGCATTAATGTTGTCATCTCTTAAAGCGATGCTCCTCATAATCAATGCACACATCTTATCCTTATCAGCGTTACACGGACTAGCTATATTTGTTATCATAGCGTGGGCAGCTAGTGCGGCTTCAGCAGACATGGATGACACTGACATTGTTTACATACAGACTGAAAAAAGTGCAATGTTACTATTTATATTACGCTAGTGTAACCATATGGTACTGATGATAAATCTCCCAGTTTAAAAATTCGTTTTTTAAAGACGGGTCTGAAAATCTTACTGCCATTTACTGAAAGAATTCTAAAATGATCAGTGTGCGTGATCTTTGATGGGTAGCTCAATAGTACGCTATTACTATCCGTAATTCCATCATCGTTTATAATTTGTTCAGTGGATTTTTTCATTGTATCAACATTAACTTGTTTTTATTGTTCAGTACCCAGTGTTAAACCTTTAACCTTCGTCACCTGTTTAACGATCGATGGATCAATGCGACGCTTCATTTCATAACTATAGTTTTTTGGACAGTGTGCGCAAAAACTTGTTAATTCGTAATCGATGGGGATTTCACTCGTCCAAGAACCTAGATACACACTACGTTCTTGAATTGTCGGCTCACCTTCACGGGTACTAAATACCACCGAATCCGTATTGTGATAGGCTAGACGGCGTCTGAGTAAGGACAAGACTTCGTACAGTTGTAATCGTCCATAAGCTGTCACGAAAGATGCAAGAATACAGTTGGTATTTAATGGCGACTGAACGTACTCGTCATTGACCAAATAGGAGGCCATTAGTTAGTTTTATCATTCAGAAGGGAGAGAAGACCATTACGTGTTGATATCATGCTATTCTTTTTATGATCACGAAGAGAAAGTCGTCCCCACAAAAATATTTAAACAGGATGTAGCAACAAAAGGCAAACCCGGGTTATTCAATATTTTGGCGGGGTCGAGCTGTATTCCTTCATGTTTATAATAGTCAGCCACGGAATTCGCCTTTTCACTCTCACTACCGACTACCCGCTACTTTCCTGTTTAATTTTCAGAAAACGGTTAATGTATTCTGACAATAACCCGTCGTCACCATGCGGTTCATATTGTGATGACGCGTGATAATGCCATACTTCATACATTTTTTTAATGACATAACCGTTGCGTAACTCTGGAGTAGTCCATGTTCTGCATAAACTGCGCTGTTCTTCCGTATGTTCGCATACAGAAGATTGTTCATTTTTTAGCATTCGGCGCATAGTACAAACATGAGGCGCAAATTTATTCGAGCATGTAGCACGGAAAAGTATAAATCATGAGGTGGAAGGACGTTGCATTTAATAGGACCAAAGTAGTCATGCACTGTCTTATCACTCAAGTCATCGCCTCTTAGAACCTTCTGGAAAACAACATTGTTTCATCACTGAAGGATACATGGAAACGCAGTCTAAATATTCGAGTGTTGTATGCTCATCCGCTTCCATAAATAAACGAATCACGGATGTACGGCCACCGAATAGCGCATCACGTGGTGATATTAGGTGTGCTAAGTCCAATTCGATGATAACATCATTTAGCTTGGAGGAATCAGCGACTTGTTTCTTAAAGTCACATTCCCACATTATTCTTACCATATATCCTTGTGATTCAAATAAAGAAATGCGACATTGAAGCTCAGAATATATTTCTTCATATGTCTGATCACCATATGGTGTATATGTCGTATCACGCTTATCACCGCAACAAACAGACTCGTGTCCGTGGAATTTACAACCTATGAACTCGTAGAGAATAGTTTCAAATACATCAATTCCATCCACATAATGTCCGCATATTTTCTGTTCACCGCCATTTAGCACATGCACGATTTGGCGAACCTCCCATTGACTGACCCATTCCATCCATTCTACACCCAAAATGCTATAAGCACGTTTTGCTCTTAGTGAGAAATCATGTAAAGTCTGTACGCTCTCAGGTCGAAGCCATAAAGCGTGATAGGCTGTATTACATGCTCCCGCTAGCGTTATCCCTGTCACAAATGGGTTTTGTCCATCCGTCGAGTCAGAAAATAAAGTCTTAAATCTAGACATGGCTAAACGTAAGATTGTCACATCATCAATACAATATTCAATGAGATTTTTATTGACATCATAGCGCTCGTGTCTAGATATCCGGTAGTTGTACGAGCGATCAAATTCGATTAATTCATTCGCATTCATATTTTGTGGACAGAATATCTCCCTCTCGGGAAAGGGTATTACCTTACCCCAATATTGAGGCATGTTGAGCTGATGGGGACATGTCCCCTTACGAACGCGAAGATTAAAAGCATCGGCCACCTTATGTAATGAAAGGGGAAAAAAGTTAATGGAATCGATACACCGAATCGTGCCTACATCAAATGAGAGAACTGAACGACCGCACATGATAATATTTTAAGGTTTAAGATGCGGGTTAGTGGTTTTGCAAATGCTTTGAAGGAGTAAAAGAGAATCATAGGCACGAGCGTTGTGAGCGATCACCAAGTAGTCAGAGTAAACATATTTTCTAGTGATTGTTTTACCGACACGCACAGCCTTAACACATGTCAGCCAGCTAACGAACTGATCCACTGCGTTTAACCCGTGAAAGCAAAGATATCCATAATTCGTGCCTCGATGACATGTAGAGCAATCGTCTTCGAGCGGTTGCTCGAAGCACGCATCACAACATATGTTGGCAACCACGAGATTGACTTTATGCTCAGCTAGAATATGAGTATTGCTACTGTCAATAGGCGATAAATATGTTACTGTATCGTAAATGATGTATTTTTGAAAATCTTCGTAACTACAAATGTCGGCATTCATATGCATAGATCGTGCATGGGATAATGGCGTAATAGGTTCTTCAATTACTTTATGATAACACGTATGATTTTCAGTAATATCATACTTTTCTTTACACGCGTGACTTTTTGTCATACCGCATATGTGTTCATCGTCATCTTTACGTATGCGACTGAAACAGTGGGGTCATGCCTTCACCATTTCGCAGGTCCCATTAGAGAGGTGGTTCGACATACATCGATGGTTATAAAACTTACGATGACAATCAGTACACATTATCCTATGCATAGCGTCTGTAGAAGTACAAGACCCTTTATCAGAATAAGGTGTCTGACAACTACGACAGCGTGCAGTGCATGAGTGATCATTAGCGTATGATGCATTACACTGTGTACAGTAATTACGTACCATAAGAAATGCGGCCATAGACGTGATTAAGGCTATATGATTATCACGTTCTGAATGCATAAGATTTATGCACGGTAAAATCGGGTAAGCGCTACCGAATAGGCGTTCATGCGTTGACTCTAAGTAGACTTGAATAGAAAATTGATTGCAAAAATGTTCCTGAAATTTGTTCCAATCAGTACTATTAATTTCGCGTACAGGAATACTACAAGCCGTATGATATTCACGCGCCATATGCATCAAATATGTGTTATTACATTTGCAGAGATTAATTTGCTCATTTTCTCAATAAATTGTATTCCTAAAGTAGTCCTGCCGCGAAACAGAATGGATATTCGACGCATACGGGTATAATACATTTTTGTATACGCATGTACGCATCTACATCAGATGAATGTAAATTTAATAAATTTAAATGTCTAGTATCGCCCGCGCCTATGAGAGCATCATTTCGCCCACCTGAGTTGTAGTCCTCTACACGAAACACATGAAATTCAAAACCATCTGATAACCGACAATCAGTATTTGCCTGAATGGCTTTTTCCACTGATTCTAAAATTATGTCAGGTGTAATTTCATTCCATGGCCTAAATTCCATCGCTATCAGCATTTCCAAAGATGGGTGAATCAACTCAATTCTCACGTGGTCATTCGGCTGAACATTACTAAATTCGCTATACATATCGAGCAAAGATTGAAAGACGCCTGACACGAACTCAGAATGAGAAACGGTGTATCTGCTATAGGATAACTTTTAAAAGATGCATTATATTCAGTAGCTTCGGGATGACACTTTTTACTGCAGTATTTGCGAACAGTCTCCACAGATATATAGTCAGTATAATCAACTACCGACCCTCCGATTTGAGCGTGCTCGTAGTGTTGCAAATAACGATTAAGTAGATCATCTGTAAGCACTATATTCTCTGATATACGTCGACTGATTTCATCAGCAATGAGACTAATTTCATCTGTCGAGTGATTTGCATGCATGTCAATAAGAGTTTGATGAGTAGGAACATCGATGCGATAAGCAGAATCGTTAGGAAGGTATTCTATTTCCAGAGATAAGTCATTAGCCATAGGCGCGATACAGACCGACACATCATCACGTAAATTTAGGACGGTATCATTAGGAAGAAATGATAAATCCAGCGATATGTCTTTAGAAGAAGGCACAATACAGTCTGGGACTGGTGCAGCATCTAATAAATGTAGGTCGGAATCATTATGAAGGCCTGCTAAATCCAGTGATATGTCATTAGATGAAGGCACAAGAAAGTCATGAAGGGATGCATCGTCGAACACATTTTCATCGTAATCATTAAGAAGGCATACTAAATCCTGAAATACGTCATTAGCAAAAGGCACAACATCAATTAAATTTAGATCGTATCCATCACGTACATCGGTCGAATATTTAGAATCAATTACGTCACATTCGTTATGAGGATAATTAACAAATGATGATGGTACAGTACTCAGATCAGGAATAGATAGTACAGTTCTAGTATGTATGGTTTGATCATCGGTAGAAGCAGGTTGTGCAGGTATGATTACGTCATAATCGTATAAATCGTCCAAATGATTGAAAACATCAGCATTGGTAACAGACAGTTCAGGTATGACTTCGTGTAATGCTACGGCGTTATGTTCATCAGATACGTGCGGAATTGAAAAGTTGCGTTCATACAACATAGAACCCAGATTTAAAAGGTTATCCACATCTTCATCAGGTGAATTGGGTAGATCCAAGATTAAACTTGCTGCATCAGAGTCACGCACCTGCTGCAAAATCACATTAACAGCATCTTCACATTCTTTAATATCGACGCTTAAATTATCTGCCGTTCTGTTATGTCTTTAACACACGCTTAATATTTAAAAAAATTACTCCCTTGAAATCTCTATACGATTTCTCTAAAAAACCCAGAACAAATAGCGATAGCGAACTATACAAGTGCACCTAAATACGCGCAGAGAACAGCGCCAGGCAGAGACCGGCCGCCATGGCATTCACCCTCAGCCTCCTCCTCCTGCTCCTCCTCCTACGACCTCCCTTATCAGACCACCTCTTAAAGTGGTTTTTTTACATTATCAAACATCATCTCTTATTATTTTAACAACGGTAGATAACCACGGAGGGGGGCGCGCCTCCACTACATTTAAACGCAAAATACACAACTTTTAAGGGTTAACTACTTCAAAATAATAGAACATTCCAGGGTGTTGCAGATTCTCAAAAACGTGTGAATATAGTCGCCATTGTTATCTAGAAAACGTGGCGTTATAGTCGCCATTGTTCTCCAAACAATAGCGGATATAAATGGAGCGTTTTGATTGGTTAAAACAGACACCCTGCGGTGAAGAACAATAGCGACTAGCAGCACCCT
>CM067362.1:100354291-100404291 GCA_034401795.1 Chaetoderma sp. LZ-2023a | reverse complement strand
ATATTGTGTTTCGGATTGTATCGTTAGGAATCCTGCGTTTGCCACACGCACGCACGTCATCGTACTAGGTTCCGCCTACTCACATAGGTTTGCGGTCGTGGACTCGATACGGGCGCGGAGTGGGAGGGCGAGGCCCGTGCGCGCATGTCTGCGGTACATGTTGAGTAATAATAAACGTTATTTCCGTTGCGTTTATGGCGAAAGCTCCTGGCCCAGCTGGCAAATATTGCCCGCCGCGTTCACGAGTAATTACAGACTATGCTATAAGACGACACTACAGAAAAGATAGAATAGCTTGTTTACGATGTAATTAATGGTTTGTTAAATATCCTTTATAGACGCTGTTCTGTATAGAAAATCCATTTTGTACATCGAAAATAACTAGCATATGTGCGTTGCGTGTGCTGTGCGTGCGTACGAGTGAACGCATGCGTGTGCGTACGCATGTGCGCGTGTATGCGCCTATGTCTACGCCTATGTCTACGCCTGCGCCTGTACACATACACGTGATGCGCAGGTGTGTGCTGGCGTGGGTGTGCACGCCTGCTTGTGTACGCACACGCGTGCGTTCGTACGTGCATCTTACGAACTTACACTCAATTCGAAGGAAATACAATCGAGGAGGACATAGTTAATCAAGTCCCCTCAAAGGTAAGAGATATTCTCAGAGGTCACACGTTTTTCTCATCGCAGTGACAACAATGCCAATGGTGCGAAAACATAAATAAGAGACAGTCAAACTACAAATATAAGTGCGTATATAAATTGAAAATGTATAGCATGTTGACTGCATTGTCTTTAGATAAGGTCGATTATCTTCAGTATACAGATGCACGTTGATATATGCGAGCCCATATAGAGTTTGTGGAATGGACTTGCTTCCAATTGCATGTTTCCAAGAACAGCATCGTGCATTATGTAGTAAAGCAGAACTCTTAATGGACGTTTCCAGTTTATCAATCAATCATCTGACGTCATATGATGTCATAATAAACTTAGTGGCGTGTATGATGACGTCATAATTATTTATGGCATGGATGACTCGATTTGGTCCGTCTTTAACTCTTAATAGTCCGACATGTTGTATTAATTGTATGTCTTTACTATTTAATACACATTCTGTTGAATATTTTGAAACTAATTTGCAGCAACAACGCCCAGTCAAATTTGTTTTATAAATCTTTAACAGCTTACCTGTATAGTTTTCAGCAAATTGATAGTTAGAGAGTTCAGGGATCGATCGATCCCAACACGAGCGAGATGGGTGGAGCTTACATAGATATGGGCAGGGCATAGCCAAAACTAGAAATATCTATTCTCTTACCCTCTTTGATTGGCAGGTCGGTGGTCTATGCCTGGGAACGTCGAGCAATATCCCATGTACTTGTAGTCGTGGTCAAGAAAGTAAGGTAATGCTATACACTATCAGAATGCCGAACATTAACACCACACTTCCCATGCAATGGAAAGAATGGGTGCTAATTAAAGCTGCATAAGGCCAGTCCAAGGTCAAGAGACCACGTGTCCTTTATGAAAACAAAAGACCAATCGTCAGGTGACTACGTATGCTATTTGTCATGCCAAATGTGGACATATAATGTGACAGTTTTGACTGTGCTCCCACGCTACAACTCAATGCATGCACCCATGTACACGAATGCTCCTAGCATACTAATTAGTGAATACTTTGATTAGCATACATGCAATAACCAATGTTGGAAAACTGAATGATGATATTTGATTTATGCCATATAATGTACAGACTCATATTTATTAGGACAAAGCTGCTATAGAGAAAATTGTAGTCTTCGTTCAAAGTTGTATATACTAATATTTTGGAAAGGGTAAATCACCGCAACGCTTTACTATGTAATAAACATGATGTTGTGTATTTTAAAAGTAATGTTTTTTGCTGCTTTATGTATCATTCATATCTCCCTAAGATCAAGAACGCGAAGATAGAGAAACAATGGTCTGAGACTGATGGAACAAATGAAACTTTTCAGTTTATCTATCTATCATATGGCGTCATAATCAACTACGCGACGCGTATGATGACACCATAATCAATGAAGTCTTGAATGACCTAGAAAAGTGCATCACAGACGCATACTTGGTAACGAACTATTTATCAAAAGATTCGATTATGTATTTTCATTCTATTTTTATTTTCAAAATTAGTTTGTATTATTCTTGTAATCAGGATATAATAATGTGCAAGGCGTTTTTCTGTCACCGCGTTGTGTGCATTACATCATGTGTACCTAAACGTGTTCTCGTATTTTACTTTGATAAATGATCTGCAACCAGCCAGTCAATCAATTTATAATTCGATTCCATAGAAACCAAGTGGCAATGTTATTATATGCGTGTTATCAACGTCTTTTCACACATCGATACATTCTCTACGTTAAGTGGATCTTAAGTACATCAATTCACATACTCGGGGTTACTCAGTTGTAGGGGGACGAGGACATTGTTTATTGGTTTTACAAGTCAGACATCAGCATTGAGTGTGGGTGGTGGTGGGGTTGGAGGGTGTGTGGGGGTGGGGGGGGGGGGGGGGGGGTGGAGGTCACCACCCCATAGTGCCCAATAGAGATATTCTGATTGGACATCGTCGTGTTGCCAAACAAATCAAATCAAGTGAAGTTATTGTTATGCTTGTTCTGATTAAATGGTAAATCAACATGCTCCTAGATAATCATGCAATGGAAGGATCCGATCCGCCACTTAAGTATCTAACATCATAATCAAATATACCACATGTTAGCTGGCTGACGTCATTCCTACTTAATACATGATTTTCTTGACTATTTTGAAAGTAATGTGATTGAGAGCTGGTACTACCATGGCCAGGAACAGTACACTGCTAATATTAGTTTCCATATATTCAACAGCATAGCTGTATATTTTCAGTAAAATTTACATTCTGGGGAATTCTGATCTCCAAGTTTCAAATCGATCTCCTCGCGTGTCGTAAGTAGGTGGAAGCTGGCTCTAGACGTGGCATAGCTCTCTCTCTCTCTCTCTCTCTCTCTCTCTCTCTCTCTCTCTCTTTATCTCTCCCTCCCTCCCTCCCTCCCTCCCCCATCCCTCCCTCCCTCCCTCCGTCTCTCACCCTACCCCTCTCTCTCCCTCTCCTTCTTATCCCTCGCTGCCAGACAATCCAAGGAAACAGGATGCGGACTAGGTACACCTATCCTATGACTAAGAGTGCTTTGCTGATGCAACGAAACACTACGCGATCAGGCTGTGTTGATGAGTTCACTAAAATGATAGATATAGTACCATCTCATCATAGCGCAGCACGAATCTCAATAAATTTAGAAGATGCATTGTTATACAATTATTCCGTATACATCCACGGCACGAAATGATTTATAGTTCTAATTTGACGCCAAATCTTTGTCACGTTTCTCAGGCATATGATGTTCAATGTGCAAATCTAATGGACTTTAATATGCCGATCTTTAGCTTGGCTATGTGGACTGAATTATATATTATGGTCAGATGTGTTATTGACCGTGGTGGTTGTGCGCACGGTGGTATCGAGTGTATCAAGGTGTAGAGGAATCTAGTCTATCAAGCCATTCCGTGGCGTCATAATCAACTATGCCACATGTAGGCTGACGTCATAATAAATTACGTAATGAATGACGCGATTTAGTCCATCATAAACGTTTAATAGCCCGTTGATTTTTAGGAATTGCATGCCATTACTATTTAATAAACATGCTGTTGAACATAGGCAGCAACAACAACCAGTCGACGTCGTTTCAAAATATTCAAGAGCTTAGCAGTTTATCTGTACAGCTTTCTGGAAATTGAGATTCCGGGAGTACAGGGATCGATCGATCCCAGCAGGAGCAAAAGGTGGGTGGAGCCTAGATATGTAAATCCCTTAGATTGGTTTGATGTGTACACTAAAATGATGGGTAGAGTACCATGGGCTATAGCTAAATCTAGATTCATCCAGTCCCCGTGTTAGTGTGTATACTAACGGCGCAGCTGGCATTCTCTGTAGGCAAACATCGTCAGCATGGCTGTGCTGACTTTAACAAATGTTGAAATTATAAGTATTAGTATGGTTTAGATAACTTTAGAATGAATATCCAGATTTAATTGAGGCACGTGATTACGTAATTGATATTTCCATGGTATCTATCGATCACGTGACGCCATATGTCGTCATAATTAAATAAGTGGCATGTAGGATGACTAGATAAAGCCCGTTTTAACTGCTTAATAGTCCGACACGTACGAATTGCATGTTATTTAATAAACATCCAGTTTGTTGCTACAGGTCGGAATAGCTTCATAGTCACCTCTTATCAGATTCATAAGCATGGAACCATTTCAGTGAAATTATCCCAATACAAGAAGGTCTCACTACAATTCCGACCTCTAGCAATACACTGGATGATATCATCTCTGAGCGTATTAGGCTAATCAACAAAGGTCTGCATCAGTAGTAGACTAGATTCGAGCCCCTTGTCTAAGATATCCTGCTTAGACTTTTCGACAATACTAAGCACTTCTCGACCTGCAAAGAATGTGCTCCATTGAAAGAGCATCACCAAGAATAGGTTGTAGGCATGCATTTCAAAGATCTAACATAGTGCTTCCTGGTAATGACGAATTGCACAGCATTGACTCAAAATGTCCCCCCCCCCATCAGATACTCTCTGCACCACGTCCACGAATGTATTTTTGAAGACAGCTGGGCACCATTTTAATTATATGGAATGCACCTATACATAGAATTAAGTTTTTGAATCATCTTGATATCTCTGGCTATGTAACACACATCTTCATCACAGGTTGCAGCCAGCTTAGGTTTTATTAGCTGATGCAATGTGCTAGACATATCTGTGCTCTGTGATTGGTTTGGTTAGTATTGATACAAATACAATGGCCATCGAGTTGATGTTTTCTTCTGTCCAGAATGAATTTACAGCACTCCACGATGTGGGATGTGTCTCTTGCATTGAATGTATCTCCTTAATGTCATCCAGATCTAAAACATGATAAACCTATGCCATATACGTCGGTGCTTGTTAGGTGTATTCTGAGTGTGCTATGCCCTGTAATCCATCGGGAACTGTAGAGCCTACAGAGAGGTTTACCTTTGAGCTGGTTTAATGTACTTCAGGATTCATTCATATGGAAGATCCTTCTTTGAACGTGTTTAATTCATGCACAAGCCGCAATATCAGTATCTGGGCGATTGTGATTGGGATTTCCTATCACTTCCCCTGTTCACCAATGGCGTGTTTAAAGAGAACTGCAACTGAGGCACGACTTACACTGATACCAGCGTGTAGCTTCCTTGTGATCAAACTTGCCCATTGCAGATGTTGAAAGCATTGGTTGGTCGAACTGATTTGGAAATGCGACATCATTATTGCTGCTAGCAACCGTGTATTAAGTGAGAGCATCATAGCTCATGATATGATTGAATCGAGTCAAGCTAATGATTAATACTCTTACATGTGCCAGGAATTATTTCACTGTTCATTATGTGAACTGGTGTCCTTATTCCGCCATGGTATATATGATAGTACATGATCTGAATGAAACACACATCTGTCTGCATTTGAAACTGTGCTTGGCATGTCATCGGCTCCATTTTTTCTCCTTGCATCATCTCGACTGCAGTCATAAAATAACTATTCATGTCAAAATTAAACAGGTAATCAAAGAGCGGAGCTACAGGCTACATCAGACCCATTCTGTTTGATGTGATATGCAATTCTTTAGCATCGCAAAATACGTCATGTAGGCTAAAGTCCACTTCCAGCAATTCAGTCCAAATCATTTCTCCACCTGCCGTTATTGGAACTGAATCCTGATTAACTATCCCCATGTATTCAAAGGTGCGCTGTCGACTATGCACCATACATGCTTCTATAGCTGACTTTCACTGAAAGCCCAGCCTTAAAGGGGAAATTGTCATGATCATGTTTCAGGCCGATATTATTATGAAAGTGTTTGTTTGAAGCTGTTTGTAGCTGATGAAAATAGTTTGATAGATATATAATATAATTTGAATTGTGACATACATCATTTTCACCATATGAGAAAATGTATAAAGATAGTATTTAGCTGCACAAACATATTACCACGAGGGGGATTGAATGGGCCAATTTGTATGTATAATATGTGTGGTTAAACCAGAGAGCAGTTGAAATAATACAAAAGGTTTTAGCATGAACAATTAAAATCAAAGTCATTTTCAGTCAATTTTCAAGAAAAAATAGCTAGAAATTGCAAATTCATGAAAGACACGTCTAAAATTGTTTATATGATGGAGTTTGATTACACGTATCATTTTTAGTATATATAGATGTGATATTGACACGAACCGTAGCAATATCCTGATATTGCCAAGTGTTGCCTATTCTTCCATGATAATGATAATTTCTCCTTTATTGCCGGGGTAGAGACAGATCACCCTCATTTTTCTGATTGTGAAGAGTGATTCAGGGAACTTTTCATGTACACAAATACCCCCTCAGCCAGTAGACTAAAAGGTCGATGCCGAAGGGAGAGCCAGATGAAATGGCAAACATATACATACACGACAGTCAAAACATAAGACTAGCCTTAAAGTATATGTTAAAAACAATGATACATATTTTGCTAAATGCCATTGATGAAAAACTGATGGGAATAAGGTAAAAAACTATGGACAGCAATGGTATGATTCCAAAAAGAGAGTTGCTTATACAAGTTAGCCTCATCCCCCAATACACAAACTAATTTATTAGAATACTAATGAAGATATAGCATCGTGTCAAACTCCAGACGTTCGCCGCTAGAATGATCAATACTGCGTCTGCTGCTGTTGTTATTGCTGTCGTGCGTGTAAGTCACTCCAGCGAGAGAACAGTCTCATCATAAACAATTGAGAAGTAGGCCACCGCACAGGAATATAGGGCGAGAAATGAACTTTCCAATTTATCCATCCAGCATATGACGACATAAACAGATAACGTGACTTGGACGATGACATCAAAATCATGACGTCATGAATGGTTCGAAAAAAGTTCGTCTTTAGCGCTTAATAGTCCGACACGCTTTACGAATTGTATGTCTTTACTATTCAATAAACATTATGTTGAATATTTTGAAACTAATTTAACTGGACGCCGTTGCTGCCATAGGCAGCAACAGCGGCCAGTCAAATTAGTTTCAACATATGTAACAGATCACCTATATAGTTTTCTGGAAATTGTTAGTCAGCGAGTTCAGAGATCCTTCGATCCCAACTCGGACGTGGTGTGGCTGGAGCTTAGATACAGATGAACAGGGCGTAGCTAAACTGAAAAAGTCCATTGCGAAGTAGGCTACCGCGCAGGAGGAATAGTGAGAGCACTCAGGTATCTATCGCTCATTGTTGTATTGACTCTATTTGGATCTATACTGTAACGTGAATTACAATGGAGCTTTCCGTGTTGGGATTGATCAATCCCTGAATTCCCTGACCATCACTTTCCTGAAAACAATACAGCTAAGTTGTTTGAATATTTTGTAATGAATTTGACTGGTGGGTGTTGCTACCTATGACAGCAACAGCGCCCATTCAAATCAGTTTCAAAATATTCAACAGGATATTTATTAAATAGTAAAGAGGTAGCGTACACTTCTTACAACAAAGCATATTCCGCCTTCAACTATGCATTCGTGAGGTGCTTATCTACGTCATTCATGAGGCCATATTTACGCTATTGCTTTTGATGTCATTCTATATGGCACGTAGTTGATAATGACGTCATGTGATGGACGGATACAGTGAAAATATCAGTTGTTCATTAACTTTGTTTCTTCTTCTTCTTCTTCTTCTTTTCGTTCGCTGATCATACCGCCAGTCCTTTAAGTGACTATCGACATGATCATAAGCGTTAAGTGCGTTGATCCATGGTTTATTAGAGTGCGTCGTGCGGCCTGGAACCTCCGTCTTCAGCACTCGAGGTTTCTGTCAGGGTTACCTCACCCTTACCGCCTTTAGTCCCCTCTTACGACACGCAGAGGATACGGAAGGTGTATTCTAAGCCCCACCTACAGGGCAAGTTAACTTTGTTTGATAGCGGTACCATCAATGACTCGTGGATGGCATGTCAAAGAGAACTTAAATGAAATTAGTACCGACACGTAGTATTGATAGATGCATATATAATGAGCCCTGGAATAAAATTCAGAGAATGATTATATTATATTTCCTTGCTTGCAGAATCCACAAGGAATCGGTGAACCAGACTGGTGTCAACAGTGCCTCAAAACGTTCAAAATACTACGTATATCAATTAATAGTCGTAATGGTCAACATTTTTCAAGTATTTAAAAGTTTAGAAGACTATTTTTTTTATCAATTTGCCACTGGACTTTTGGGTGGTTTGACTATCAAACGGGTAACGTTAAAGACAATTTTTTGCTCATCCAGTGTCAATTTGAAGGCCAAGAGACGAGTATTTTTGAAGATTTACTAGCCAATAATTCCAGTGGTAAATATTCAACAATACTCTTCTCTTGGCCTGTAAATAGACATGCTTCAATGCCACTAGGTTGCTGATTTTCGTTGGTTTGAACTGGAAGGTTTGAAGTTCGAAGGGTTAAGTTGACTCAAGAGGGGGTTAAGAAGACTTATATATTTTATAATGAAATTTTCTTATAAATACGACTGTATTAGATAATACTTTGTTATAGTTTATCAGAAATGAAAACTCAAATGGGATATTGCTAAAAGATGGAAAGCAGTTATACGATTTCCCAAATAGAATAACCTATGCCATGAATGGCAACCACACGGAGCACTTACACATAGACACAGCATACATGCAGCATCTTAGCACCAGTGAATTGCCATATGATTTATGTCGTGGAGCCAAACCAAATAAGTTTTCTTTACGCCTTTCATACATTTCTACCACCTGTCTTATAATACATTCAATGCGGCCTCAGCTTACAGTCAACTTGTTTTTAAAATTCGACAGCTTACATATATCATGACAGTAATTATGAAATGCCGGAATTTCCAGTCAGTCCTAATTGGTCAAATTCATGAACTGTTTTCGCGGCCCTAGGGCCTTAGGTCGTTGGTTCTTACCTTAATGTTGATCTGAGTGGTACTACTTCCGATGGACGCGGCTACATCAGCGACGTCCGAGGAGTGAACGTTGCGATTGGGAACCTTTACCCGAGACAAGCCATTCAATGACTAAATAACGATTTCCTCGATCGTGGCTGATTTACTGTCTCTATGGAAATCCGTCAACATGGTTTGACGTGTTCACTCAAATGGTAGATACAGTATCATTTTGTCATATGGTACGCATGGGATTTCAGTCAAATTGCATTTAAGGTGATATAGTATGGCGAGATGTGTTATTCACTGCGATAATGGTGCACCCCGTGGTATAACCTTGTGATGGTGATATTGGCGTTGCGGTTGTTTATCACGGTATAAAGAAATCCAGTTTATTGATAAATCTTATGACGTCATAATCAACCGTGTCATATGCAGGCTGAAGTCATAATGAATTATGTCATGAATGCCGCGATTCAGTCCATCATTACCGCTTAATTGTGTGCCAAGTTGTGGCAATTGTATGTCTTTACTATTTATTAAACATTCCTTTGAATATGTTGACACAGTTTTGGTAGTTTCAAAATATTTACCAGATTACCAGATGCAATTGCGTTCATTTGTCGTTCTCACGAAAATTGCATATACAATCCATGCTCTATGAAACGTCATAAAACAGTGAAAACAGCTGCAAATGTGAATAATTGCCATCGTTTATGAGTAGAATGGCAGATTGATGATTGGAAGCATACTTTCTGAAATATTACTAATTTGTCCGCATCTTTAACATCTGGATTGCATCAGAGATCATGAGCAAGTGTTATGCGTATGCACATATTATTGGCACGTGCACTTAGCCCCATTTATTAGCAAACGGGTAGAGTATTTCCTGAATGTATTCAATGCAACAGCTTAATTGAGAACTACAGATTTCACAAACATTATTTCAAATATATATATTTATATATATATATATATATATATATATATCACATTTATTGTACTGATTTAATAGCAATGACCATTTCCAAGTGTATTCATCTACCATATGACGTCGTATGACATTATAATTGACTAAGTGGCGTGTAGGATGACGTCATAAGACTGTACTAAGCCGTAGGCAGCAACAGCGCCCAGTAAAATTGGTTTCAAAATATTCAACAGCTTAATTAATGTATAATTTTCTAGAAATTGATAGGCATTGAGTTTAGAGATGGATCAATCCCTGAAGGCGGAGCGTAGAGAAAGGTGGGCGGTGCATATCTAAATCCGGAAAGGGCCATTATTATCATGGGATGAGTGTGGCAATGGTTAATATAAATGCATATGCGCTCATCTAAGAAATAGAGGAGGGTTCATTTCTAGCCATGTGCGTCTTGTTTAGCTAGGCTCCACCTAATATGTACGTATGATGTAGTCTGGTCTACCCCTTCCTATTTCAAGAGCAGTATATGAATAAGCTGTTGAATATTTTGAAACTAAATTTACTGTGAGTTGTTACCGCATCTGGCTCTCAAGCGAATTTGTTTCAAAATGACTAGTAAAGTGTACATTAATCGAAGTTATACAATTCAGACACGGTCGTGACATCTCCACTGACAAGCAGATATTGTATTGTGACGGCAAATACTTGAGTGACAGATCAGATACACCCATTTTAATCTTCATCAATTAATCAATAACTAGTATTAATTTAATTACAATGTATACAATTTTAAACCAGAGATGACTTACCGTATTGCAGTATAATTGGTATGCTAATGCTATTCAATAGCAATACTAAGTTGGCGGACGTTTGCCCCCACTACAGTAATCAAAATAAAATACAATTCCTAATCTGAATGAAACAAAAACAGCACGATCTCAAGAGAAGATGAGGTTTTGCCAGACTATGCCAGATCCGATCTGTCGCTCAGCTATCTGACGTCATAATCCAGTACACCAGATTTACATGACATCACAATCAAAATGATGTAGAACACGCCAGTACGCATCTAAAAAAGTCTCCCAAGAGTATACTTTGTATGTGTTGACGGGATTACAGTTTATTAAACATTCATTTGAGATTTTGAAACTAATTTGACTAGGAGCTGTTATACGCATTGTGTCAACATAGTCAATGGATTCCCGGTATAGTTACCTTGAAATTAGGATTTTGCAGCTTAAATTATATAATTCGATTCCAACTCACGTACACAGTTGCGAGGGGTGGATTGGGAGGGATGGGTGCGGGTAGGGTGGAGGGGCTGGGTAGCTAATTTAGTAGGAAGAATGGATCCCTCCATAGTGTATTTGCTACTGCTAGTGTATGAATCCAGTGTAAGCTATGCCCCGCCCATCTTCAGCTAAGCTCCACCCGCATGATTCTACATTTCGAGAAAACTATACAGGTAAGCCGTTGAATATTTTGAAAGTAATTTGACTGGGTGCTCTTGCTGCCTATGGCAGTAACAGCGACCAGTCAAATTAGTTTCAAAATATTCAACATAATGTTTATTTAACAGTAAATGAATACAATTCGTACAACTTGATCGACCATTAAGTGTTTATGACTGGCTGACAGAATCGCGCCATTCTTGATGTAGCTGATCATGACGCCAGCCCACATATGACGTAGTTGGTTATGACACCATATAATTGTCGTAGGAACTGGATTTCTGAATTGCTCTCACGTGTATAATCCATTCCTGCAATAGAGCACGCAGTCGCCGGAAACATGGTCCGGACTATGAGGGAGGTATGGTGGCATTTCACAGCCGATCCCCCAGTATTGGATCGATTACATTTACATACATCACATATTGTGAATCTAAGTTGACAGCTGATTTAAGTTTGACGCTACACTATGGGAAAATTAATAACGTGACGTCACATTTATCAATTCCAAAGACGACACCAAGGAAATAATTTCTTTTGGCGATCTTTGAAAACAGCCCTAATTATTCTGAAAACGTGAGTGAATGTATACGCCTAATATGTAATGGCCCTTTCCATTTTTAGCTATGCCCCGCCCATCTCTAGCTAATCTCCACCCACACCTCGCACGTGTTTGGATCGATCGATCGCTAAACTCTCTGCCTATCAATTTCCTGAAAACTATACAGGTAAGTTATTGAATATTTTGGAACTAATTTGACTGGGCGCTGTTGCTGTCTAATATAAATATTCAACAGCAAGTTTATTAAATAGTAGAGACATACAATTCGTACAACGTGTCGGCCTATTACGAGTTAAAGGCGGGGCAAATATAATTATTTATGACGTCATGATTTATGACGTCACCCTGCATGCGCCTTAGCTGATTATTACGTCAAGTGAATGGATACTCTGAAAGGTGAATTCACGACATATTTAATAGGAAATTCATATGTGTTTCTATAGAACTATGCGTATTTACATATTTACATATCATCTGTTATTTTAGCAATGCCGTGGACACGTTCATTAAACATCGCTCAGTGAAATGGCGCGTGTACCTGCTGGAAGAACAGGATACATCATTATTTTCTAAACATTAATAGAAAATAAGCAACAGTCTGGCTGTGAATAACTTGTGTATATCATTAGTAAGGGTATACATAGCTTGAACGGAACGCGAATTGTGTTTATACTGTACATGTGCGTTTTACACATACATTAGTTTAGCGCTCAAGTCTGGTTTAGTTTGCAGTACCCAGAATATTACTATTTTTTCAGCATTTTTCACACACGGATTGCATCAGAGAATGTGAGCATGTGCTATGCATATATGCACGTAGTATTAGCATGTTAGTCTTAGCTGCTGCTATTGGTGCCACGTTTATTATTCATTTATCCAATAAGTAGCCTCAGGAGGTATGGGCTATTTGGGAAATATGATGACATTTGACAGCCAATGGACCTTCCAATTTTAATCTATGCCCGACCATCTTTAGCTGAGCTCCACCCACACATCGCCATGTTGGGATTGATCGATCCCCGAATGCCCTAACTATCAATTTCCTGAAAGCTATACACGTAAGATGTTGAATATTTTGTTACTAATTTGACTTGGTGCTGTTGCTGCCTATGGCAGCAACAGCGCCCAGTCAAATTAGTTTCAGAATATTCGACAGAATATTTATTATATAGTAAAGACATAGAATTCGTGCAACAACGCATAGCCCGTCTCCAAATATGCGTTCGTGACGTACTTATCGATGCCATTCATGAGGTCATTCATTATGATGTCATTATACTAGTAGCGTAGTTGAGTATGCCGTCATGGGATGGATTGATAATGGGGAAAGGTGAATTGCTCTGAATGTAATCAACTTTTTGGCCGTGTGCTAAGGATGCCAGCAGACACACCAGTACAGAGGGCCTTGGAATTCGGCCTACTTGGAGCCAGCGAATACAACGCCAAGAGAGGACGTCATTGCATAAATCTGCTAAGCGTGCTACGAGGTAACCTCAAGACACATACATTATTAAAAGAGATTAAATCCTCAGAACATCACCGCCACACGCACACGCCTTAAAGTGCGTGACAGTACGACGAGATTTGAATATTCAAGCTCCAATTATGCGTTCGTGACGTACTTATCTACGTCATTCATGACGCCATTGGTTATGACGGCATCATACACAGCACGTCTATGACGTCATATGATAGATGGATAAACTGGAAAAGTCCATTGATTGCCCATAACTACAGAGTGCCCGTATACATTCACCAGCATATGTTTTGCTGCCATAGATATATTTAGTTTGGATATATACCTATGCATATTTCTGAATTACAAGTTCTTTCACGAGATATAACACTAAATCATGAAACTATAATTGCAGGTCAATTCAAGTTCTATGAGAAATGCATACGAAACTTGCACTAAGAAGATCAAGATGTATGAATATGCCAGATGCAATACATTGATAATTGTATTCGTTGCCTGTGTTCCCTGGACAATGATATGTAACAAATATTAGTTTGTGTACCAATTCAATTTATCCAGCATTATAGCTGTGTGGTTAAGATGAACTCGTCAGCTCCAATATCCATGCAACGTATTAATAGATGATGCCAGGAAATGGATGACGGCTTATTGCATTATTCTCCAAAGTAATCTGATTTTCGGTGTTTTTCTCTCTGATTCTACTGTTCACATATTTCTTAACTGAGATGAGAAGACACTTCATAATAGATTAATCCAGTCTGTGAGTCAAGTATATGCCGTCATAATACAAAAATATCATAGGTAGGGTGACGTCACACTTTAAATGTACGGAATGGCATATCCATCATCAACTCTTAATAGTCTATCAAAGTGTACGACGTGGACGTTTTAGTACCTAATAACTATTCTGTTGAGTATTTTGAAACTAATTTAACTGCACGCTGCTGTCATAATGACCGATTACACCTAGATGTATTTGAGCATGGCGCTATTATAGAGGTGCTTCACTGAAGCGTTGCCATGAAAGTAAAACTGAAATAATCAACACTTAAGATGATGCTAGGGGTGTGCATTGCCTGTTGCTGAATAATGAGCTATTGTTGGCGGGTTGGAGGGGGAATTATATTACGCTGTTGTTGTTGTTGTTGGTGTTGATGTTGTTCCGCGCTGTAAAAGTTCTTCCCAGGAGGGTTGTCAGAATTAAAATCATAAAAATAAAAGAAATACAAACGGAAATAATCAGAGTTAACGATGTTGTTGTATGTAGTGCATTTCCTGTTGCTGAAACTAATGTAGTTTGGCGTTATGTGTGTAGTTGTTGTGCTCCTGTAGTTGTGGGAGTCGGGTCTATTAGCGGCATACTTGTCAGTGAGTTTCGAAATCCACATGTCCTTGTTGTATAAGCGAGGGGGGGGGGGCAATGAAGGGCAGTCAGTAAACTAAAGATTAGTTAACGAAAGAACAATACAAACATAAATAATAGTATTATGAAATAAGAACCGAAAGTAATTACATTAGAAATGAATAAATAAAGAGAAAGGCATATGAACAAGAAACCGGGAAGATAAATCTGAAAATGTACTGTAGTTCCGGCTTCTATCGATCACACACGGGCGAACCATGGGTGGCGCTTAGCTAGAGATGGGTGTGGCAGAGTCAAGATTGAATTCATCCATTGATTCAAAAGGCTAGATCTAAGGCTACGCATACTGTGACCAAGTGAAGCTTTCCAGAGTATCCACCCATCATATGACGTCATAATCAACTACCTGACGTGTAGAATGACATCATAATGAACGGCGTCATGAATGACGTCTATAAGTACGTCACGAATGCATATTTGAAGACGGTGTATGCGTTGCTGTACAAATTGTATGTATTTACTATTTAATAAATATTCTGTTGCATATTTTGAAACTAATTTAACTGGGCGGTGTTGCTGCCATAGGCAACAACAGCGCCCAGTCAAATTAGTTACAAAATAGTCAACACCTTTCCTGTATGGTCTTCAGGAAATTGATAGTTAGGACATTCGGGAATCGATCAATCCCAATACGGTGATGTGTGAGTGGAGCTTAGCTAGTGGTGGGCGGGGCATAGCTAAAAATGGAAAGGTTCATTGAATCTATATACTAACCTTGTCTCAGTCTTCTACTACGTGGTTTTAATCAGTTGATCATGTGCAAAATGAATTTCTCTCACCGTGCTTCACACTGAATGATATGCAAATGAAATGTTTCTCGTTCTTTGCTTTTCTACATGAGGTGCACAGATATTCCTGACAGTTATCCCATCCTGTCATCCAGTTTCCATAAGCAATCAGCCAATCAATTTATAATTGGATTTCCATAGAAACCAATTGTCAATTCCCGATGTAATTTTATTATGCAGACGTTAGCAAAGTCCGTACAGCCACCCATGTATTCACCATGATAATCCTGTCTTAAGATAACCATCACTAGACAGTTATAATGACATTCTCCTCTATTCAGGGTTGCTCAGTTGTAGAGACGATGACCCGAGCATCGTGTGTTTGTTTTAGGCAACGTACATCAACAGGCAGTCGGCGGATGACGGTCACCGTGTACATGGCCCATGCATAGTGATCAATGAAGCGATTTTGATCGGACGTCGTCGCTTTGCTGAGCAAATCAAAACAAGTAGAGTTAGTATATAGAATGCTCTGATCGAATGGAAAGACAACATCACCTAGATAAGCACCTCAAGTTACGGCGTACGTCTAGTAGCCATGCGTAACAAGTAATTGGTAAATGAGTTATGTACAATTGGCTTCGGTATAGATGTAAATTGCTTAGTTTTTTGAAAATGTATATCCAATTATTTCCCCCAGATTCAGCATCTTTTAGACTCGCAGCAACAGCGCCCAGTCAAACTGGTTTCAAAATATTCAACAGCATGTTTATTAAATATCAAAATATTACAAAGACATACAATTCATACAACGTGTCGGAATTTTTGAGATTGTATGACGGACTATATGCAACCCGTGTGACGTAATAATTGTGACGTCATCATACACGTGCTGATCTCATTATGACGTCATACGGGAGGGGGTGGCAGGGCAGATGATGGATGGATACTCTGGAAAGGTGAATTACACACACTAATTAGAATACTTGATCTGCACGAAAATATAGCACCGTGTCAAACTCCAGACATCAGTTTGATCAATACAGATTTTGGTGCTTTCGCTATTGCTCGCGTGTCTGCAAGTCACTCTAGAGTGAGTCTAGGCTTATGAGATAGAAATGAGGCGTAAAGCACGTTACAAGAAGATCCTGGGATAATTCCCTAACTGCTACTCAATATTGGGTTGTCTACATTTGCATATATACTGTAACAAGAATTGGAGTTGTTCGTTAACTTTGTTTAATATAGATATAGTCAACGACTTGTAGATGGAAAAGTTCCAAAAGAGGAACGTAATGAAATTAGTACTGAAACGCTGCGTTGATAGATGCATACAAGGATCTCTGGAAGAACATGTTGGGAATGTTTATAGTGTGTTTCATTATGCTCTAGTTCCCATGACACATCCACAAATAATCAACTAAAGTAACTCATAAAACTTGCAGCAGGTTACTCATACAAATAATCATGTGCTGGATATTACCTTGTTATATTTTCTCAGCAATAGAATATAGCTAGAAAACGGAAACCAATTATAAAATTTTCCAAATACAGTAATCTCTCTCTTGAACGACCACAACATAGAGCACTAACAGTTAACTATAATAGAGATGCAGCATATTAATACAAGCGACTGGACCTTGCAAGTATATAATCTATGTTATGACGTCATAATTAAGTACGTGACGTGTAGGATGACGTCATTCTCCTGACATCATGAACAACTCGATTTAGTCCGTCTTTAACGTGTAATACTCTGACACGTTGTGCGAATTGTATGTTTTGCTATTTAATAAACAGTATGTTGAATATTTTGAAACTAATTAGACAGCAACAGCGCCCAGTCAATTTAGTTTCAAAATAGTCAACAACTTTACAAGTATAGTTTTCTGGAAATTGATAGTCAGGGAGTTCAGAGATATATCGATCACAATACGAGCAATGGGTGGGCGGAGCTTAGATATATATGGGAGGGGCATAGCTAAAACTGGAACGGTTCTTTACAGGAGTTATTTCAAGGAACCAAAACAAATAAGCTTTCCTATAAGTCTTTCATAAATGTGTACCACATGACTTAACACATCACACTCATTTGCCCTTAAGATCAGCATAAACACCCATCGTCATGAATCGATTTTTTATTGCACACACACTTTTTTAATGGCTCTTTTGAAGCCGATTTTTCTGGAAGGTGTTGCTGTTCCATTATTTTCATTTTTCATTCCATTTTATTATTGTCAAGCATTAGTTCTAGGAACCCTGTCACTAACGACGCACTGGCAGGGTATATAGCACAGTGATCATGTGAATGCAATTTTTACATTTTCCAAATTTCGCCTAGCATTTGGGAGCCGAGTAGGCTACCGACTTGCCCACCATACAGAAGAAAAATATCCTCTTTCACCGGACCAGCTTTCAATCACATGATTTGACTGGAACTGATAGCGTGCATTCCAGACTTGCCATATCTCTAGGCACTGGCATGCATGCAGTTTTTGTTTTTGGTAAGCATTTGTTCTAGGAATCCTGTCATTGGCAGCAACGGCACCCAGTCGGCTTAGTATCAAAATACCCAAACCGCTTGCCTGTATAGCTTTCTCGAAATTGATGGTCAGAGTTCAGGGATCGATCGATTCCAACACGCGAGGTGTGGGTAGAGCTTATCTAGTGATGGGCGGGGCATAGCTAAATCTATAAAGGTCCATTGCACTGAAAGTCATGAACTTCGTTTTGGTTACCTAACATAGCACATAGCTGATGTATATATGGTGCTACGCTGTAATGAAATTAGATATATTATGATGTTACCTTTACCAATCCTAAAACACACGAAGGGAATGAATTCACATGGCTATGTTTAAGGTATTATTTTGCTATATCCGAACATAACAGATTTGTTACTTATTTTAATTTTGATTATAACATGTTTGGTTCAGTAAAAGTAAAGGTCAGTCGTGTTGAGTACTTTGAATACAGTTTGACTAAGATTCCGCATTTGGGGGCCACATTTCCAACATTATTGTTTGGTCCAGCTGATGTTTCTGTAGCTCACGGGGTAGTGTCAGGCCGTTCCGGTGTCTGAAGTCGAATCGCCGCGCCACAAGTGCACGAAGAATGATGACGCTGGTTAGCTTCCGGTCTCGGAGTAACGGATCCTGTACGATACTGCCATATAGGTAACAAAGGCCGGCTCCTAAAGTCAGTGGAACTCAATCATTCAGGTGGGGCCATGCGACCATCGTAGCGAACATTAAACAGTACAGTCTGATCCCAAGAGTGTGTGTCACCAGTATGCCTGTCCATAGAAATGTCGTATTCTATGGACTTACACGATTTGATTGGTGACCTAATTGAACTAAGTCTGTACACAAATTCTACCCTACAGACTGTCAAGTATGCTAGATACAAATAGTGATCATACGAAAATACAAGACATAGAGACAGCCTGATTAACTTTTAAACGTAGGGTCTCCTGGAGGTACCATATAGACTCGTAGGTTCGCAGAGGTATCCCCGCAAGGGAGGCTCCCGTACACGAGACTAATTAACTTAATATAAGCTATTATACCTCTAAGCTGAAAGGAAAGAAAATTGTCTTTGTAGTGACAGAAAATCATGTACCTCACGTGGGCACTATTCCTAGTGCTAGTTTGGTTGAGGAGTATTATCCTCGAGTGGACCGTCGTCGCTGAATCCTTGCGAGTCATCCACCAAAGAACATCGTTGCCTCTACATCTGTACATTTTCAGGCTGGAAAGGCCTCACCGCAAGTTCGTGTTCCGAATTAGCTTTTGATGTAATCGTGAACAATATCTAAAAAGTTCCAAAATGCTCCCGCAAGCAACGGGAGTTACAAAGTTGCTTTTAGTGCGGTGGGCAGGAGTACTGCTGGCTACGGGAGAGAAACCGACAGAAAGCGAAATGATCTGCGTAATGTCGTGCTGATTGTAGCTGAAACAGGTCCAACCTATTTGGCCCCTGGCCGAGGATGCTCTCGAACCCTGGATCTCATCTCCTTTTATACTACCCGTGACGTCACAGGCGCAGGCTCCAACCAATCATCGGTCGAGCAACAGCCAATCAGCGCGTAGCTAATAATAACGCAGTTGAATGTTCTAGAACATTCTAGAAGTTCTGCGTCCACGTGGTTATGACGTCACATCACTATTTTGAAGACAATCAAAAGGGGTATTCCGCGGATAACTCAGCCATTTCTTAACCGATTCTGAAATGGTTTACAGATTTGGAAAGCCCGTCGAATTTTTCTTATGATTTAAGCCAGATTCCGCGGGAACAGGTAATTAGAAAGGATTACATTGGACCATCTCGGTACACTAAACGCGCCATCCCATCTTGGTCGTAAACTACGCGCTCTGTCAAAAATAGTATCTAAGCGTGCGCATGTGCATTATGCGCTCTAACGAACTTAGTCGTTTTCATAGCGTGATCTCTCCCATAGGCTCATATATGCTTATGGATCTACGGGGGGGGGGGGCCTGTTCAGGGAACGAGTCCAGGACGGGCGGCGCGTATCCAGCTTGGCTGGTACGGCCGGTACCCGTCCTGTCGATCCTAACTACACCAACCCCTCCTAGTTTGACATCCATGGCAAATGGTCGCGCATTGCGGATCGACGCACGGACATATGCTAGGTAGGAATTATAGACTTCCCAGGTAGGTGCGTGGCCGGAGAGGAGTACTGTTGCAATCGATGCGTATTCAAGAGACAGAGCACATAGAGGTGCAAAATAGGAGAGGGGAGGCATACTTTTAGTTTTCAATTTTTGACCTGGAATTATTTTTCCAGGCCTTTTCTTTTTCTTTTTTTAAAATATTTTGGTGCGTGCTTCAACTTTATTTAGTCAATAATCCATAAACTGTAGCTGGCATGCGTGTTCTCTTTGGGTGCGGATAATTATTATCTCCGCAGAGAACACCCAAGCTCCAACGAACCACAATTTCAGTTTTAAAATATATAATAATGTAAAATATTATATGTATATATGAAATATATAATTTCCACGTAACATACCCTTATGGGGTCTCTAGCGTGTTACATCCAAATTACTTGCGCACCCTGGGTAAATAAAGGGGTATGCATCACGTGTCTTTGATTTAAAATATATTTGCGGCCCGTTATAGCGGGTCCGAAACTGGCAGCTCTCGCTGACCCCATAGCCATCCTGATATCTAAGACAGAAAGAAAAATAATAAGAAAAATAGAACATAATAATAATAACTCAAAAGTTAGTTTATCATAGCTGAGACTGCATAACGGGATTATGACATTATTGCACTGCAGGATGTTGTATTCTTTACATCGAGCACGACGTTCCTACAACACCGGAGTCCGCAGTGCTCTTTTTGTGTGGGACATAGCTGGGCACCGAAGTGTCGGAGAACCGTAGTCATCCAAGGGACGGGATTCAATTGATCTAACATATATAATAAAAAGAAAAGTATATCAAAAATAAATTAATAATTAATACGTTTCCATGAATTGCACCATTGATGTTCTGCTGTATCATAAATGATCACACATCTGCTGCGAAATTTCCTCACTGAGTCTGGGTCCTGCGGTTGACGGTGCCTGGTCGCAGTGGATGCACTATTAATGCTGAGATGCGTTCATTATCCCTGCCACTGTCGGAAATGTCTGAAGTGAAGGTGGCGGAAAAATGAGCATCTATAATGTCTCTCACAGTTACTGTGGGTGCTAAACTATGTGTCCGTAAGGCAGCGGTGGTGCTAGTGGTTGTCAAGGCGGTCGATGCTGTTGTCTTTGTGGTGTTCGTGGTGGCTGTGGTAGTTGTCGTGGGGATGGCGGTGAGCTGAATCCTAGGCTGAGGCAATGATGTAGGGGCGGATACGGCAGGAGATGACAGCTTCCGAGACATAGCATATTTCAACAGAAGATGTGTGGTAAAATTGGGCACGGGCTGAATGTCCTGCGTGTAAGTGATACGTCTCTTTCCTATGTATGGCGGTTCCGGCGTGGTTCCATTCCTGATGGCAGGATCAGAAAGACTGGGAGGCAGATGCTGGATAACACGAGTTGGAGTAAGGCTAATCGATGCAGGCTGCGACGGGCGTGGTCCCTCGTCTATGGCCATGTCCAGAGGAGATGGTGACTGCGGGTAACTTCCACAGGTGTCGGGATGACTACCGATATCGACTGACTGGCTGAAATTGCTTCTGACACTATGGGTGCGGGTGTAGTGGCTGTAGTTTTGATGTCTGATTACTGATGCGGGTGCTGCCGGCCTGGATTCTGTGGAGGACTTACGCTTCTTGCTCCACTTCAGGACCGGTGTAGATGTGGTGACTGGTAGTGCCAGAGTGCTCCCGACGTGGCTGCGGGTAGGATTTCATATCTTGATGCCGGTATGTTGCTCATGGTAGGCGCGGAAGGACGATGACTAACGGGATGTCTACGGGTAGTATTTTTCGTGTGGGCCATCTTCTCGGTCGGGAGAATTTTGACTGGAAACCGAGATGCAAAATGCATGGCTAACACGGCACGATCCTCGGTTTTGTCCCCTGGAACTAATGTCACTTCTAACACATGGTGATGATGACGGAGCGCCTGGGTGACTCCGTAGCGAGTAGCGGTATAGAAATACTGACACATCACGCAGAAGGCTGTCTGGAGGAGATGATCCTTGTTAACATGAAGTGTGCGGTCGGATTTTCTCATAAAAGTTCTGGTACAGGGTTCTCCGTTAGCTAATAACGAGCTGGACAGGAATCTTTTTTAAACTGGTACCGATTCTTCTTCAGACGAATCCGACAATGCTAAATCTTCGAGGAGTGACATCTCGTTCCCGCATGTTAGGTGGCTGCGGGAACCTTATTCAAAACGTAAAGCCCTATCTCTTCATTTTCTTAATTTTGTAGGCCAAGTATGGTAATAATGAACTAATAATAAGAACAGCAGAATTTAGTTTTCGACACGAAAGAGGCCTAATGCTATTTGTTCTTCCCTGGTGTCGAGTTTTGATGGGAAGACGAAGTTTCCTCCTTTTATACTATTTGGTGACATCATAGGCGGCGGATGACCACAACTGGAAGTTTTTTAACAGGTCATTCGGTCAGCCCTATATGGAAAGTTTTTCCCTCCCATTCTAGACGTCACAGGATTAATTTTTCCCGTATAAAGGGAGTACTTTTAATTATAGGAGGAATGGCTCGTTAACTGTGCCCTAATTTAGCGCATTAACAGCCTCCGATCAACATAAAAACATGGTACTACTTTTTCTTTGAGGAGCCTCATCTTTTAATTAGCGTGAGGCAATTTTTCAGATTAGATGCTTATAACCTTGCCTGTTTTAGTTTTAGGCTGGAGCGCCCGGTGGGGTGTGTGGGAGCCTGGTGACGTCAACGATAATTACCCTGACTCACCCTCGCCACTCCTCCATCACGCTGTGGTAGTCGCGTATTTGGGTGGCTCTTGTGTTTAAAGCTTGTGATCCAATTTACTGGAAATAGCAGTAAAAGTCACGTGGCCCTTGGAAACACGTGGTTGATCAGAAATAAATGTGCTATTGACGGCGATGGCCGAGATACTGTTGCTGAGGTGTAGTCTTTTTGTAGATGCGAGATATGGAAATATACATATGTTATACCAAGATTTTGTTTATATCTATGTCCCTATTTGCGCGGGTTCTTACACATGCGTCTTGTAGTTGTCTGTAAAGGTAGTTCTCAGCCCGTGTTGATTATGGGCTGGAATGCAGAGAAGATAATTTGTGAAATTCTCCTTGTAATTATACTGTTAGATTTTTGACGCCACTTTACCGGCCCATGCGCTAATGATTTGTAGCACAGTAGAGCAGTTGTGTTCTTAATAAAAAATTTAACAGTAAAGTTGTAAGTAATTTGATGTGTGGTTTAAGCAGATCTATTCAGGTGGTAGATCAAAGTTACTGATCCCGACAAGATAGCTGCGTTTTCCGAGCGGGAGGGCTGGCAAGCAAACTCCTCAATGGGTAGAACTACCTCTGTCTCTGCCTAGACCAGGCACATTAATACCATCAATAATGGTTAAATTACAGTACAACTCGGAAGTGGGTGCACACAGTGTTACAATTTACCATGCCGTCGTTTGGAGATCGTGAATACAGTCAACCTGAGTGTCTATGTTTCTGACATGTTGATGATTTGAATCTGATATGCGTGGCTGGTTATTTGTGGATGATACTTGTGCTGTGGTGAAGGTGACGTTTCTATGACTGCCAGGTGCGGGAATGGGGGAGGCAGGGTGATGTCAACTTTATCGAATCTTGAGGGTATTTCGCTCTGTAATGGCCGAGCCCATGGGTGGGACAGAGTTACCTTAGAGCACAGATGACCTGTCGGATGCTGTCGTAACTTTGATCAACCCATTATCGAATTCAGCTTTTTGGTAGCAAAATCCTACTCTAGACTGACGATAATGCGAGCATCTTGCTCTCTTAATAATATCGACTGTTATTACGTGTATATGATGTATGTATATTTTTAGCTGTTTCCATACGACGTCGGGGGGAAGGGAAAGGGGAGGAACGTTAGACAAACGCTCCTTCCGTGACGCATACTTTAGATGGCTGCAGTGCAATCCTTATATCCATATGATCAGTTGTCTCGTAACAAGATACGAAGGTGTGTGCAGGAGATTTGTTGGCTGTTGTCTGTTGACGATAATGTTGTTGTCAGGATGTCCAGGCTGCTGTATGATGCCAATGTTAAAGCGAAGTGGGCGCATTCTAGTTTCCCATGCTAAGTCTGTTGTTATCGTGGGAGGTGGGGGTTTTCGGGAGATATTATTTCTCTCGCATCTGGTGTGGCTGGAACTGTTGCAAGAATGTTTATGTCTCTATCGGGAATTAATGAATACTGGTAGGTGCTGCTAAATGATGTTGTTGCCGGTGGTGAATGTCTCAGCTATGCTGAGTATAACTGAGTATGTATGTGATGTAGGCACAATGACGAATTGACGTATCCAGCCTTGAGGGCAGGTGTGTTCTGTATGTGATGCCGTTTTGTCTGTGGTGTGATGTCCTAACTGCTCACAGGGGAGTATGGTAGGCCAAATGGATGGGGTGGCCTTTGGACAAGGGTGTGTGTTCATCTCCTGTTGCATGACGGTTGGTGTCCTGTCGTAGTTTTTAGATACCGGGAAAATTCGAGCCGAGAGTCTGCTGAACAGGCTGCTTCCCTGCTCACCGCAGGGGATAATGTTGGTCGGTGCGGTGCGGGATGTCACCTCCTCTGCATCAGCAGTCTTTCTCACACATGAAGATTGGCAGTCAACAGACGACGAGTGGAGTGTGAAATGGACTGGGCTGGTGATGTCCGAACTTGGTGTATAGAGGAGGGACGCCAGTTGGAGTTGTGGTGGTGGTGCGGTGATGGATAAGGGTACCGCTTGGGTGGGGATTGGTCTGGCCCTTTGGGGGCGTGGTCGGGTACAACTTGTTGTACGGTTTTGCGGTTCTAGACATGCTAAGGTTTCATCTAGCCTCTTCACTTCCATGCTATTCATCATATGTTCCACCCCACAGGAAGCATGGTTCGGGTCAGCCTCAGCCTCCGCTTGTGGCAACTCTATGATTGGGGGTATGGCATGAAGTGGGTGGGAATGGGAAGAGATCGGAGGAACAGCTTTTCCACCTGGTCCCTTAGACAAAACAAACACAAAGTTCTTCAGATAGGACTTCCCAGATCGAGTAGACCCGTGCTGAGGAGGGAGATGGCGAGTACGTATCTCGTCATCGTCGTCAGTGTCAGCTGCTTGTTCACTCGCATTCTGGCTTGGTAGAAGCGGGATCGAACTGGCACCGCGGTGCTCTGTGCTAACCGTGGGAATACTAGTTTCCGAGGAAATATTTGTCTGGGTACCGGTGTCACGAGAAACGGCCAGTCCGAGCTCTGGTGCTGGGTCGGCTTAAATCATCAGTCATCAGTTCCCGTAGCCGTCTGTAAGTAAATGTGTGTAGGTTTAAGGGGAGGCTTCTTATGAGGTGGGATGCTCTCATATAAGCGCTTGTTAAATACCGTGATTGAAGCACCAGTACCAACGGTGGCACTGGTGGAAACGCCGCTAAACAGACAGGCACATTTGTATATTACTTTGCGGTGTACCTGTGGAAGAGTTTCCAACGACGCCGTCTGCGACAATGGTGTCGGAGCGGAATCACTCTGTATGTAATCTGACTGTTTCCGAATTGCTTGTTTTAGTGTGGTGGATGGCTGAGTGAGGATGGGGCCAGTCCATCATCGCCGCTGCTGTGATGGCGGCGGTGAAGGCAGAACTGGGGGTAGCAATGATGATGGAGATGTTGCTATTTCTGAGTATGCAGTATTAGTGTGGACAGTGGTGCATACGGGATGACGGATAAGCTCTACCTGTGCGAGCCATTTCTTGCAATGCTTCATTGGATGCTTTGGCGAAGCACAGAAGAAACAGTGATGCTGCCATTGACGTGTTTCTCCCCGTCTACGTCAGCGTTTGCGAATCCGTGAAGCGGGGTGAACCGTTTCTCCAGAGTCGCTGCTGTCTGTGGATGTAGGAGTTGATGTTGTGTGGGGCGGTGTTTTAAATACCACCAAGTGACACTGAGAATTCAGTGCCTTGGTGTCGGGCCATGGTGCTTGCAAAAACGCTGTTTCAGCTGAGGTGCTACAACCTACCACTGCCATTTTACAAAGGAAAGAAGGCTTGTTATGTACGGAGATAGAGGGAGATGGCGATGCTGCGGATGTGGGAGGCATCGTAGGCGAAGCCATGCGTGTAGGTGCAGGTGTAAAAGCTGAATTTGGTTGGTAATAGTCGGCCACCGAATGTTGTTGTACGAAGGCTGCAGTTGAGCCGGAAAGCGAATACGGGCACCGAGGTGACTCTCCTTTCAGTGCCCTTAAGAGTTTGATGGCTTCTTCGGTTGTGGTGTGCTGTGGTCAGAGGCAGGCGTTGTAAAGGGAGGTCGGTTAGGACACCGATCCCTCCAATGGCCTGGCTGACCACATCTGTAACATGTGTTTGTGGCAGCGCAGTGTTGGTGGTGTTTGTTGTCCTTAAGTGGGTGCTAGCGAGATTTGTGCTGGGTGTGGTCACTAAAATTGGTTAAGGTGGAGATCTGTTTGTTGATCTCGTCTATGCATTCCTTCATGTTGCCAGTGTTATTGTTGCGCTGGTTCCCACACCCGGGGGCCCCATTGTAGCTTCCTTTATGGGCATGCCACCTTCCTCCAGGCGCTGGATTCTGATTGGAATTTGGTACAGTTGGTTGTGGTGATGTTTGTGTGGTTGGTGTTAAAGATCTGGGGGAGCACTAGTGGATGTGGCGATAGCTAGACCCTCTATATCGTTGATAGGGTGGAGTTGGCATCGGCTACTCTTTTCCCGCTCCAGAAAGCTTTCTATATGGACTGCGGTTGCCGTTAATTGGGCCAAACTACCGTGGTCGCCAAGAAATAGCTTTTATTTCAGGGCGGGTTCACCGCTCAATGCATCAATGAATGTGTCAAGATGCAGATGTATTACGCCTTCTGTGTTGGTGCTTGGATATGCGTGGGTGACTAGCCTTCTGATTCGGCTAGCTAACTCCGGGAGAGTTTCCCGCGCGCATCGTCGGAGATTTTTTAGTTGAAGACGACTTGTTTCTCGAGAGTTGTGTCGCCAAATCGCTATGTTAATGCTCGTTCCAATTGGGTGTAGGTGGGTGTGTAGTCAGTCCCGAGATCCGCAAGAACTTGAAGGGCTTTTCTGGAAAGCTTTGCGGCGAGATATTCACCAATTTGCTGATAGTTCCAGCGGTTAGTCCGACTTATTATCTCGAACTGTATTTTGTAGTTGGTCCAGTCATTTCCCCCACTAAATTCGGGAGGGAGAATGACTCGGCCAAGACCATGGGAAGATTGCCGTGGTTGAAACCCGGGTGGTGGTGGTATCTGCGAGACTGACGAGAATTCAGAGGCTGATCGTTGTGCAGGTGGTGGTGGTTTCCCGTCGATGCTGACGCCGAGGAGCGAGAACACGCGTACTCCAATTGAATGAATACTGCCCTATTGTAGAACCATAGAGCGGCATGGGTCTATGGACGGGAGGTGGAATATTATGAAGAGTACATGGACGTTCTTCCCGGGGTGAGGACTGATATTCCTCATATGGTGGTGGTGCAGTTGGCTGATGGATGTGGTGTGTAGCATGTACCGTCGAAAAGGTGGTGCCGATTCCTCCCAAGGATGCCGCAGTGTTCCCCTTGAGGATAGCATTGTGTTAGAAGGGGGCGCGTGGGAGGTAGTCTGTAATATGGATTGTCACCCGGCCATATTGTCTCCGTAGATGACACAGGTGAGCGATAGCAATCTGAAGGATTAGGTATATGCCCGTAATCGGGTCTTTGTCGTGATCGTCCACGATTCGGCCCTGATGAAGTTGGCCTGTCACGGACGTCTGACACAGTTCTAAACTCTGTTCCCGCCTGCGAGGCATCCCGAAAGGTTCCGTCACTGACAGGCGAAAACAGTTTATATTGCGGTGTTGTTGATTCCGCTGGAGAATTTATGGCATAGTCGGTGAGCATGTGAGCTGGGAATCCATCATATGATGCTACCTCTTGATTGAGGGAGACGTCGCTAAATGGAGATGGAGATACGCTCACTATACGGTGTGGGCGTGAGTTCGCTATGTGTTAACAATGATGTTCTTCGAGCCCCACATCGGGCGCCTCTTGTAGCTCATGGGGTAGTGTCAGGCCGTTCCGGTGTCTGATGTCGACACACCGTGACACAACGCTGGTTAGCTTCCGGTCTCGGGGTAATGGATCCTGTACGATACTTCTGTATGGGTAACAAATACCAGCTCCTAGGGCCGGTGGAACTCAATTGTTCCGGTGGGGCCATGTGACCATCGTCGCAAACATTAACCACTACAGTCTCATCCCAAGAGTTTGTGTAACCAGTATGCCTGTCATAGCAATTTCGTGATATATGCACGTACAAGATTTGATTGGTGACCTAATTAAACTAAGTCTATACAATAATTTTACCTAAACAGACTGCTTTTATGCTAGATAAAAATAGTGAGCATATGAAAATACAAGACATAGAGACAGCCTGATGAACTTTTAAACGTGGGGCTCCCGGAGGTACCACACATGCTCGTAGGTCTGCAGAGGTATCCCCGCAATGGAGGCTCCCGTACACGAGACTTAACTAATTAACTTAATATAAGCTATTATACCTCTAAGCTGAAAGGAAAGAAAAGTATCTTTGTAGTGACGGAAAAGTATGTGTCTCACGCCGGCACTACTCACAGTGCTAGATTGGTTGAGGAGTATTATCCTTGCATGGACCGTCATCGCTGAATCCTTGCGAGAGGCAAGTGCCTCGCATGGGCCTTCGTCATGGGAAAATATCGCCACTGATTAAAGTGGGAGAAGAGTAGTAGTAAAAAGGGGCCCACTCTAATATTTAACCAATATGCTGGAAAGAAAAGACCGTACCTAGTGAGATTATAACCATAATGTTGCGTGCTGTTTAACGTGAAGATAGGATGAACGATTCCCGAATGATTCCCACGTCACCCTCATAGGTAATTCTCGGTATGCTGAATTATTGGTTGCCACTTTTATTTATGCGGGCCTTCTTCTATGCTTCTGCTAGCTTTTTTAGTTTTTAGAGACAAGAATTATTGTAGGCCGCAAATGGCGGGTCTCTACCTAGCTTTTTAGATATGGCTGTCATTGAGAATGGATGCCCTAAGACATCAATACTGAAATCAGCATACATATATGTTACTTAGCAAGCCCTCTGAACTGGATAAGAATCCGAAAATCTTGCTCCGTAAACACATACAACGTCACAGGACACTGATTACTTTCCACAAAAGCATTTTTTTTGGCAACTGATCTATCGTTATGGTGGGGGTAAGAGAGACGAATACTGACCGTAAATGTCCTTCCCGAAAGGGCGTTGCAGATCTAAATATCATGCCCAGACATTCTTATGGAATTCGGTGGGGATGCGCATCTCGCCCATCACCAGGTCCTATGGAACTAACCGTTTAACCTGTCGTTAGGTTTAAACACAAGTTGCCCAGCTTTGCACTGCGGTGCGTGAGGATTGTTCAGCAGATTAAAGAAAATAATAATTAAGATATGTTTGCGCAGTGCTTTCCTGCATTGGCAAGGGAGCTAACTACCAAGTATCCGAGGATACAGAGGGAATGCGTGTGATACCATACCCTGGCCATCACCGCTCGGAAAGCCCAATAGTTTCCTAGGGTTGGACCACCTCATGTTGCGGATAGGGACATCCAAACAATTAAGAAGCCATAGGGTTTGGTGGAACATGAAGAGAGACAATAACTTAGAAATATGAGGCCCTTTAGGTATTTTTGCCCAATCTTACACAATCTTCCCGGAGTGCGGGGCTAAATTATCGCAACTACCGGGAAAGAGGTGTACACTACGGGTTTCCTAACGAAGAAATTGTCTCTAATCATATTAAACCTATCCTATTGAGCTGAATAGAGAAGGCTTTTAGTCGGTAGCATGCGGGCTACCAGAGTTATAGCACGGACAGCGACCTCAGTGAGAAATTGTTGGTGGCGGGGGAAAGTGATGCATGTATAAATGTTGCTGTATAGTGCTTCCTGTGTGCACTGCAGCCCTATATGTTTTATAAATAAGCAAAACATATGAACTGATGGCCACTGGCCATATACAAACTAACCAGAACGATTAATACAGTGTGAAATGATCAGAATGATATATTTATTAGTACAGGTTTAAGGAACCTACTACGGTGCGGTTAGTGAAAACACCTTAGGGAAAATAAGAATAACTATGAACAGATACAGAAATTATACCTTGTGGTCCTAAGACCGTTACTGTGCATTTTACTCATCGGGGCCGTTTATACGGGTACACTATTTTTAGCAAAAATACAATTAACGGAATAATTAAAATGTTAAGTATAGTTACTTTAATAATCGGTAGCAATTCTTAAGTCTGAGCTATCGTGTTACTGAAATTGATACGTCACTCGTAGGTTGACGCGCGTTGATGCATTCTCAGGAAGCTGGAACATTTCCGCAGGCTGGTTTCTGCAAACAGGATTCCCGCAAGCAGCTCATGATGGAAACTCAGGTCTGTAATCACAATATAGAATGTCTAACGAATAGTCAGCAAGGGATACAATAACATTGCTGCTGTGACGAAAGTTCCCGTACACTGATGGTACGGGTGGAAGTTGACAACAACCCAATCATAAGCGGGGTTGTTAGATGTGGATGAAGATACGAAACTAAGCTCTAACGGTGCAGGGTATGTCAGCGAGCTCTGAAGACTGGCAAAGTGTACTTGCTGCGGTCGAAAAGTTTAGATGAACCTGCACGGCATGAGTGCGGGGACGGTTAAATAACCACTTTTTGTTGTGGCCGGCAGATTCGGCGAGTCATCCACCAAAGAACATCGTTGCCTCTACATCTGTACATTTTCAGGCTGGAAAGGCCTCACCGCTAGTTCGTGTCCCGAATTAGCTTTTGATATACTCGTGAACAATATCTAAAAAGTTCCAAAATGCTCCCGCAGGCAATGGGAGTTACAAAATTGCTTTTAGTGCGGCGGGCTGGTGTACTGCTGGCTATGGGAGAGAAACCGACAGAAAGCGAAATGATCTGCCTAATGTTGTGCTGATCGTAGCTGAAACAGGTCCAACCTATTCGGCCCCTGGCCGCGGATGCTCTCGAACTCTGGATCTCGTCTCCTTTTATACTACCCGTGACGTCACAGACGCAGGCTCCAACCAATCATCGGTCGAGCAACAGCCAATCAGCGCGTAGTTAATGATAACGCAGTCGAATGTTCTAGAACATTCTAGAAGTTCTGCGTTATGATGTCACGGCAATATTTTGAAGACAATCAAAAGGGGTTTTCGTGGATAACTCAGCCATTTCTTAACCGATTTTGAAATGGTTTACAGATTTAGAAAGCCCGTCGAATTCCAGTCTTGATTCATGCCAGATCGGGCGGGAACAGGTAATTCTAAAGTATTACATAGTACCGTCTCGGTACACTAAAAGCGTCTTGGTCGTAAACTACGTGCTCTGTCAAAAATAGTATCTAAGCGTGCGCATGCGCATTATACGCTTTAAGGATCTGAGTAGTTTTTATAATGCGATCTCTCCCATAGGCTCATATATGCTTATGGCTCTACCCAGGGGGGCGTGCTCAGGGAACGAGTCCAGGACGGGCGGCACGTACCCATATTGGCTTGTACGGCGGTACCCGTCCGCTCGATCCGAACTACAGTTTCCATCGGTAACTCATATTGTATTAACGAAATCGGCTAGAGATACAGGGGCGAGTTGTTCCATGACATAAACACATCGTCACTTTAAACTGTGAAGATACTAATTCTGAGGGGTGATAAATACTGAAAAGTGTTTACATGTTCAGCACATCACAGTCATATGCACACGTCGTGAATTAGGATACAATAGGATTCATTTAACGATCCTACAATTTAAAGTTTACGATCTCGCAATGGATTGCCCATAACCACAGGATGTCCCTCTAGATGCCGCACTATCGTGTTCACTACCATACATGCATTTTAATGAACATATCCTAAAGTTATTCCACTAAACATAATACGAAAGCACTATTAATACTTTTAGTTCGATCAACCTATGGACACTATATATACACCTGGCATTTGAAAGATCAACTATGATTATCTAGCACACAATGCATAGATAATCGTATTAATGTATGCATCTAATCTAGTCATGCCCCTCCCATCTTCAGCTAAGCTGCACTCACACTTCGATCGATTGATCCCTGAACTGACTGACTATCAATTTCCAGAAAGTATACAGTGAAGCTGTTAAATAGCGTGAACCTAATTTAAGCGAGTGCTGTTGCTGATAATTCCAGTCAAATTACTTTCAAAATATTCAACAACATGTGTATTATGTAGTAAAGCCAGACAATTCGTACAGCAACGGTTAGTCCGTCATCATTACGCAATTAATTGTAACGTCATCCTACACATCACGTAGTTGACAATAAGGCCCTATGATTGATGGATAAACTCGAATGCTCAATTGTACGCTGGACCAGGATCTGGCACAATATGTGAAGGAGTTATTGGATCTTATTTTATCATTCAATCTAACTATCATTATATCTGTCTGTGTAAGCTGATCGCTTCAGCACCAATGCCCATGCCACCCATTAATAGATGATGGCAACATTGAATAATGGCTTATTGCATTACTATCCAGTTGTAATTTGATGCCTGCTGGGTTTTTTTTATCTTTGATCCTACGTTTCACATGTTTCATAACTGTGATGGGAAGATGATCAACAGCTGATGCAATTTGCTGGATATAAGGCTGCATGCACTCTAACATATTGAGGTCATATGATACTCTGGTCTCAGTCTTCTACCAATTGCCAACATTTAAAATAATACAGAATTTGTCAAAAATAATATTTTGTGGCTTTTAGTGCTATAAGCAGTATTTTAGCTAAAAATTGGATTGTATTCTGCTTGTAACCAGGACATAATGTATTTGTAAAAAACCGAATTTCCCTCACTGTGATTTATACTTCTGGAACAATATGTAAATAAAATGTTCTTTATCGCTTACGCTTACGAATGATGTGAAAATTATACTTGCCAATTTTCCAATATACGTCTTCAAATTTCAATCAGAAACCAGTCAACCACTCAATTTATAACTGGATTTTCACAGAAGCCAATTATCGGTTCTCAATGCACTGTTATTATACACGGGTTGTCATGGTCTTCCACAGCCACCCATACCCTTTGTAGGTCAAGCGCAGATTAAGTATACCAATTGAGGAATCAATTTCCTCTGTCAATCATGTGATACCATAAGTAACTATGTAGCCTCTAGGCTGACTGACGTCATTATCAATTAAGTCTTGAATGGCCCGATTTAACCCGTCTTAGATGCTTAATAGTCCGTCAGGTTGAACGAATTGTATGTGTTTACTATTTTTCCTATTCAATACATATGCTGTGTATAGGTAGCAACAGCACTCGGCCACATTAATTACGCATTATTCAACAGGAAGCTCAGGGATTGATTGATCTCAACACGGGTAAAGTGTTAGTGGAGCGTAGCTAAAACTGGATTCATTCATTCTCAAACAATAATAAAGGCTTTCTCCAACATTCAGACTAACTCAGCTGAACGGACATTGACCCGAACATCGTCTATTCGTTTTGGCCAGACAAGACGTTTTGCTGATAATGTTCGATATGCAGGGATCAAAAGAGAGCTTCTGGTCGCACATGGTATCTGTGCTAAGTAAATAAAACAAGTTATTATGACGAATGCTCTGATACATACATAACACATATATAATCACCCACCTTAACTCCCTTGTAACTACATGACAAGCCATAGATACAGGATGTAAATTATGTGAGTCATTCAGTTATGTATAGCACCGGTTTTAAAGTACTGTCATCATTTGCCTTCAAGATAGGTATAAATGCTCACCTTAAAGAACAATAACGGCCTTCAGTAAATACGGTATATGGTGTTGAAATGGTTGCATTTTCATAGATATTTCTTTTATTAGTATTTGAACAGCAATCCTAACCGTTTGACCCCCAAAAGACAAACACTACTTTTTACTATATAACAACAATTACTGTGTAAATCGTAATCCAATTTGCCTGCAAGCTGCGTCTGTACCTGTATGTACCTGCCCGCCAGACTCACATTACCGAATTAGGTGGTTGTTTCAAACTTGATATTAGGCTGCTTGGGAATTAGAGAGCTATACGCTATATTTTCTGAGAGTATATCTAGCGTCATATAATCGAGGAGTGTAAATGTTTGAATCATGATAACTTTCACACAATAATACATCATTGTTGGAACAATATTCATATATATGTGTGTGTGAAGTCATTCCATAATTCAATACATTGACCCAGACTCATCGCAATAGTGTCCAACTGGGTGAAGATTCGGTCAATTTGGTGTAACAGGTGAGTGCGGATATATTAGCCACGGGTGTAAATCTTCATACTCGCATAATTATCAGAATGGCAGATCGTTGATTGTAAACATACTTTCATGTCATAATCATACATGATTCTTTTGGATCGTGTCATAGGGATTTCATTAGAAATAATGAACAAATGACATGCATATGCGCATACATTTTCCTGCGTTTCCCTGAATATTGTGCCTGTACTACTCAGTGCAACTCAATGATTTATGTGGCAGGCACAGTTTCAAGCAACATTGTTTGCCAAATGTATATAACATTTTTCTCCTGATTATAGAATAATGGACTTTTCCAAGCGTATCCAGCCATCGTATGTATGACGTCATAACCAACTACTTGACTGTATGATGATGTCATAAACACGACGTCATGAATGACTCGATATAGTCCCTTGTTAACGCTTAATAGCCTGATACGTTGTACGAATTGTAGGTCTTTACTTTTTAATACACATCCTGTCGAATATTTCAAAACTATTTGAATGCGCGCTGTTGCTGCCATCAGCAACAGCACCCAGTCATATTAGTCTCAAAATATTCAACAGCATACCTGTATAGCTTTTGGGAAATTTATAATCACGGAGTTCAGGGATCGATCGATCCCAAAACTGGGAAGTGTGGGTTGAGCTTAACTAGTGATGGGCGGGGAACAGCTAACATCATGGTACATTACTATTTTGACATAAGGTGGGGCAATGGCTAATAAATAGTAATAAATATTCACAATGTGTCCAGCAGGAAAGTACAAGATCCCTCAATCAAGCAGGTAGTCCTACAATTGACAGAAAATCAATTGTATTTAATTTTAATTCAAGTATTAATTATTTTAGAATAGTTTATGTGTGAATATTATTCAGCAAAAATACCGAGTTGGCAGATTAATTATTTCCAAATAGTTCATAATCTGTTTGCACCAACAACAGTACAGTCCCAAAGGAATAACGGTTCTTGTCAAATTATGGAGGGTTTGCGTCACTAAGATGGATCTGGTTCCTTCTGCTGCTATTTATGAGGTGTCAAGAACATATATGTGATATATCTAGCAATCTCTGGAGAGGTGGTCTGTGGAGGAAGATATTATGAGTTTCCACACTCTATAGTTCGATATTGGGTTTTTTCGTTTGGATACATACCATTGCATGAATTTAACTGACATGTCATTTATATTTCCTGGTTGGAAACAGTATTACTTGACAATGTCGTATGTACCAACAGAGTCATCCATTTCTGGCTATGACGCGCCCATTCTGGTTAAGCTCAATCCGCGGCATTCCATGCGTTGGAATGATTCAAAACTTTGAAAACAGATTTCTCAGATATCTCAAACGCAAGGTAATTTTACACGTAGGCTATTACATATTTTGAAACTAAATTGACCAAAAGGCTGTTGCTGCGTATGGCGACAGCATCTCGTAGCCAAATTAGTTAAAAAATATTCAACATAATGTCTATTAAATTGTAAATTCATACAATGTGACCGTGACGGATTTTCGCGATAGGGATATACATCCTTATTTGACATTAAATATTTGAGTGACCGCTCGGATCCCTCCATTCAGAACACATGCCAAGGAAATGAAGTAGAATATATATATTCTAAAATCTGTATTGAATATATAACGTATAGTTCCAGCCATACCGAAAACTATGTGTGTCTATCGTATGTTATCGTGTAGGTTACCTGCTACGCTAACAACACCCTCGATAGATTCATAACCAAACCATTATCAATGCCATGAAAGAGCACTCGGGGAAATGTAATTGCTAACGGTTAGAATCTTTGATAGGGTAGTTGTTCTGTAAAACTTAAAAGAGCACATGCACAAGTCTGGCTGTGAATAACCAGCTCATGCCATGAGTCACGGCATCCCGGCATCTCTACAAGGGTACGTGAGTTATGTTTGGGATAATGGTGTGTATGCATACGTGATTTCAGTATTCTAGTTTATATTATCTATTGAACCCGAGCAAGTAGCATCATATACGTAGGTCAGGATACAATTCCATCTTCCCACATAAACCAAGGAGCAGTGGTAAATGATATATTAGAATTCGCAATGCGAATAAAGCAATAACAGCGTGGCCTTAATGGGAGACATGTTTGACAAACTATGGAATTCTTCTATCAATATGATGCATACTATTTTTGCTGGTGCTATAATTTCATGTGTAACCCCTCTTGTGTCAAATTAACCCTTTAATGGTCAAATTGGTCAAAAACTACATCTGAAGTCATCTTGAGAAATGTCCATTTGCACGCTAAGAGAAGACTATTTTTGAAGATTTATCACTGGAATGACTGGCTCGGTGACCGATTCAGTCACTCAAGTGGTAAAATTAAAAAAAAAATGGTCTGCAATTGGACACTAGCTAAGTAGAAATCTGAATTTTCTTGACCAGTAGACCTTTGATGAATGTGCATTTGAAACATAACATAAATCTATTTTTTTGTAAATGTTTGTGATAAATTTGCAAAAAGATTTTTTTGGCTGGAAATCTAAATTTCCTTGAAAAGTATTGACCATTAAAAGCTTAATTGAAATAAAAAGTATTTTGAGCGCCTTAGTGCGTTGTTGACACACGATGGTTTACTCGCATTACCTGTGAGGGATCAAACACACCCAGAATTGGCCCAAAGACATGCTGTGTGGTTGAAAGCTAGGGTGGGATTTCAAAGTCTATAACTCACTATTGGATTGACTTCGTCTGGATGAATTTGATCTGACAGCAGATTTATGTTTGGGGTTAGGTGGTAGAGAAAGTCATTACATACACACATGCTCCTTAGGATCACGACTGTTATGTTAGCATCGTTACGAGCAAATTCATAAACACATCATTATCAGTGACACGAAGGAACATACATTGCAATATAATGGCACTTTCTAGTGTATCTATCCATCATCTGACGTTATATAATGCCATTGTAAACTAAGTGACGTGTAGAGTGACGTCATATTTAATTATAACATAAAGGATCCGATTTAGTCCATCTCTAAGGCTTAATAGTCTAACACGTTGTATATGAATTGAATAGCTTCACCATCTAATACACATTCTGTTGAATATTTTGAAGCTAATATGACTGGGTGGTGTTGGTGCCATAGGCAGCGACAACACCCAGTCAAATTAATTTCAAAAGAGTTAACAGCTTATCTGTATAGTTCTCTGGAAATTGATACTCAGGGAGTTCAGGGATCGATCCCAACACGAAGGTGTGCGTGGGGCTTAGCTAGAGATGGGCGGGGCATAACTAAAATTAGAAAAATTCATTGACAGCAGCTGGTAAAGCGGCTAATGTGTGGCTTTAAGTGGGAATGATCAGGTATCTGTCTGTAAATAACTGGAGCAGGTCATTAGCAAGGTGATAGCATGATGTAAGGCAAGGTGGATTCTGTTTGTAGCATGCGCAATCAGTCTTTCACATATAGTATTTCAGCGTTCTACTCTGTAATATCTTGCTGTATCAGAACACCTAAAGATTTCTACCTTAATTTTGATTTTGAACACGAAGTATTTGGTACAATACAGGTTAATTATGGTGAATACTGTGGGCACAGTTTGACTGAAATTCGCTTCAGCCATGGTAGACAGGTATCATGTCTAATATTATTTCGTCCATTTGCTCGTTTGGTTAGTAGCTTATATTGCAGTAAAACATTGTCTGCAGAGATAGCGGATACATTTTCCATAACGCCAACATCGATTAGCAGGTCCATTAAAGGACATGTGGGTGGATGCAGTTGTGGGAGAGTGGAGCAGATCCATAAAATAAAGGGTGTGACAGAGCCATTAGCTGACGGGCCATGGCAGACCCATTTCCTGGAGTGTGGGAGGGCCCATTTACAAAAGGCTGAATCAGACCCAGTAATTGGAGAGTGTGAACATACCCATTAGTACGGGACCCGGGACATAACCATTAACTAACTGGAGGGATGAGCATAACAGCCTCAGGTGTGAATGCTCACAATCGCTTGCTTAGAAGAACGCTAGATTCGTGAAAACATACACACTTGGCACTTTTTGACATAATGATTTCATCACAAATAGAGAAATGCATATGTGCATATTGTTTAAATGTGCACTTCGTTGCTTTAATTGCCAGGCATGTAGTGCACCTTCTGAATATGGTCAGCGCAATTCACCTTTCCAGAGTATCCATCCATCATCTGAGCTCGCATGACGTCATAATCAGCACAGCGCGTGTATGATGACGTCACAATCATTACGTCACAAATCGTTCCATACAGACCGTCATCAAATCCCAAAGAGTCCGACACGTTCTATGAATTGTATGTCTGTGTAATTCATTGCTATTTAATAAACACGCTGTTTAATATTTTGAAACACATTTTAGGCAGGAACAGCACCCAATCAAATTAGTTTCCAAATATCCAACAGCTTACCTGTGTAGTTTTTTTGCAAACTGATGGTCAGGGTGTTCAGAGATCGACCGATTCCAATACGAGCGAGGTGTGGTTGGAACTTAGCTGGAGATGGGCGGGGAATAGCTAAAACCGGAAAGATCCATTGAATGATTTATATGACAGCCACCCGTTTGAGCAACATTGTTTCCAAACTGTATATTACTCTTGCTCCCCTGGTTATATAACCCTCGCGTGTCAACAGCGCATAAAGCGCTAAAAATATTATTTATTGCAATTAACCATTTAATTTTGATTTTTGCAGCCAAAAAGAGTATTTTTCTAAATTTATTACTAAAATTTAGAAAACAATATGTTTCTGTTATCCTTCAAATGGACATTCATCAAAAGTGTAATGGTCAAGACAATTCAAATTTATGTTTACCCAGTGTCCAATTGCATACCAAGAAGAGTATTTTTGAAAGTGTACAAAGGTAACCGAGCCAGTCATTCTAGTGTTAAATTTAAAAAAAGGTCTTCACTTGGTCTCGAAATGGACATTTCTCAAGATCACTGCAGAGGTCGTATTCTTTTACCAATTTGACCATTAAAGGGTTAAGTTGACACAAAAGCGGATACTAATGTTTGCATCAGTGAGGTAATGGCAAATTGATATATGAAAATATACTCACCATATATCCAGTAGTAAATCGAAAGTTCATTCAATCACGTAGTAAGTACTACTGAGAGAATCATATTATGTAACTGTAATCCAGTAATTAATTATTTAGCATACGTTGCGTATTAATAATATTCAGCAGCATTGCTGAATATGCAGAGCATTTCCATACACACCAACAGCACAGTCCCAAGGGAACGTGGTTCTTGTCAAATTATGGAGGATTTCTGTCACTATGTTGAACATTGTTTCTTCTCAGGCTATTGCTCTTTTATCAATAACAGCTCTTTAACACATCAAGGACTCTCTGGGGAGGCGGTCTCTGGAGGGAGGATATGATGAGATTCATGGCATAGCTCGATATCTTATGGATACTGTCACATATATCAATTGCAAACAAGTCACAAGAGACACGAGAAAACTTTTTATTCTGAAATCTGTATTGAAAATATAATAGATAATATAAGTGATACCGAGTACTAAGTGTGTAGATGGGCTGCGATTGTGTGTGCTCGCTGTTATGCATACACCGTTGAGCGGATATTCACACACACGTCACAATAGATTCATAAACACTCCGTCAGCAATGTACTCAGGAAAATATAATTGGAATGTGGTGGAATAATATAAGACATAGATGCTTTCGATTATCCATTGACAGTGAAATAAGCATCAGCTTGGCTGCGAATGACCGGATCGTGCCATTTGTAAGGGCATACCTGCAATGGAATGTGTGTTCTGCTTGTGAGGCGCCTTTGAATACCTCCTAGAGTTCAATACTCTAGTCGGTATTATCAGATCGAATTCGAACACGTGATATACAGACACGCAGAACCGATGAAACACTATCTCCCCTAAAGGCAGAGGTAAAGAATATATTACAATTCGTAATGTGAATAAAGTAATAACATCACGGTCACAATGGAAGTACTGTACAAATATGATGAATGGCACTCCTGTTTCTGTTGTTGTTGCAATGTTTAATCTCCTGACCTGTTTGATGTTAACCCATCAGCACATGACGTTGTTTCAACGTGGATTCGACGTTGAAACAACGTCATCTGTCGGCTGGGAACCATTTAACCCTCATACCATCCAGAAATTACAACTGAAGGGCTTTAGATAAATGCCCATTTGCAGATCAAGTGAAAACTAGTTTTTGAAAATTTACCACTGCGGTGTCTGGTGTAATACGCGAGCTAGTGATTCCAGAGGCGAATCTTCCAGAGCAGTCTTCTCTTTGTCTGCAAATTGATATTTTCCAATAGTTTTAAAGGGTTAAGCGGCATAAATATAAAGTAATTCCTTCTGCCCCCCCCCCCCCCCCCTCCATTACAAGGTATACAACATTGACACCCGCAAACAGCATGTCATTAGGCAACAACAAGCAACGCATATACCCCTAACAACGTCTTACATTTAGATTATTTCAGTTTTGACTTTCATTTTCACAACCCTTGGGGGAGCTACGCAACCATTGTGTCATGGCTCAAATACATCTAGTGTGTTAGCGTCCAGTAACTCTACAACGAATGAATGCATAGTGATTTAGGGAGTCTATTTTTAAACGGCAATCATGCAAGGATTTGATCATACATTCAATTAGGCAATTTTATGAATTTCCAGGATAGATTAGTGGCCGATATACTGGCGCATTCAATGTGTTCTGTTGTAAATAGGCATTTCCAGTTTTAGCTATGGCCCGCCCATCTCTAGCTAATCGCCTCCCACACCTCGCTTGTGCTTAGATCGATCGATCCCTGAACTCACCGACTATCAATTTCCACAAAAGTATATAGGTAAGCTGCTCAATAGTTTGAAAGGAATGTAGCTGTTTGGCCACCTATGGCAGCAAGGGCGTCCAATCGAATTAGTTTCAAAATATGAAACATAATGTGTATTACATGCTAAAGGCATACAATTCGTACAACGTATCGGATTATTCAGAGTTAAAGGTGGACTAACTCCAGTAACTCACATGTATAGGCGTGGTTACGGTGTGTGGTTTGCGGGCCTCGATTTGTCTCATTGAAAGATACGTGTTGAATGCCTGAAGTCCTTTTACATCCGAATACATTAACTTTATAATGCAATAAATGGGACTGCAGGCCAAAAATTACTTTTCTGTTTACTTAAACTCATGCGTTGCAAAATTTCCTTAGCCCATATATTATTAGTATCAACATTAGATCGGCTTCATGTACTTATATAAAATATAATGAGTAAAATCTATGACCACAACAAACCAGTCCGACATTCAAACAGTACTTCCATGAACCGTTTATATACATGTGAGACAATGTATATGAATAAAATACATAAACATGTTATTATTAACAGGGGCCTCCATCTCACAATACCAACACGGCTGAAGTGTGGTTGGAGCTTAGCTAAAAATGGGCGGGGCATAGGGACGAATGGAATCATCTAGTAAGACATGGTCATGGGCATCGTACTAACGTACGCCCACTCACATCGCTCTGATGTTTATGGCCGTACTTGCAGAACTTCGATCTCTTACTACGCCAAGTAGCATTACGCTGCCGGGTGTAGGGTAGAAGTTATTGGTTTGAGTCTATCGAGTCCTTGATTCCAGGTGACATTCACACCATTCTAGGCTGGGTTTATTTCAGTCTATTATCGGTAACTTCCCCAGCTTTTAACTGGTACCCATTTATACTCCTGGGTGGAGAGAGGCAGGTAGGACAGAAGGAGAGTGCGTATGTTTCCAGCGATCGTAAGTTGGCAGACCGGAGATGCGATCCCAGGGTCGCGGGTTTCACAGCACTGCTCGTTGCTGCCTCCTCAACGATTGTAGGGTAGCCAATCATGTCATCATGTAATTCTTACCGAGCGATTTCATTGGGTGTAACCCACAGTTCATGTATATTTAGGACGTTTCTTTAACTTAGCGCAGCCAACATAGCCTGCAAGCAATGCGGGAGACGGGAGCAGAGCGAAAGGACGGGGCCGTGCAATAGGACGGCGGGTCTTGTGTACATTAAGTGAATGGACATTTCCAGTTTTAGTGATGTCCCGCCAACCTCTAGCTAAGCTCCATCCACACTTCCCCTTGTTGTGATTTATCGATCCCTGAATTCCCTAACTGTCAATTTCATGCAGGTAAGCCGTTGAATATTGTGTAACTAATTTGACTAGGTGATGTTGCTGCCCATGGCAGCAACAGCGTCCAGTCAAATTAGTTTCAAAATATTCACAGACCAGTTACTAAATAGTAAAGACATACAATTCGTACAACAACGCATAGTCCGTCCTCAAATATGCGTTCGTGACGTATTTATCAACGTCATTCATAATGATGTCACTGATTGTGATGTCATTCTATACGCCATGTAGTTGACTATGACGTCATATGACGGATGGAGAGCGTTGTCATGTGAATTATGAACGCCACACTGCCTAATCTTTTTTAAATCATAGATATTTCTAATACATTCTAAACAAACAGCGACATCCGCGTTAACCATTTCTGCCCTGTTATACGCTATAAAATTTAGTTTAGTTCATTCGTTATTATCTTCTGAAACTTTATAACTTAGAAACTGATTCTACACGAACAGATTGCTGTCCAAATAAAATTAGGCTTTAAATATACAGCAACATACGTAACAATTCCATACTGAACTCGGCGAAACCCAGAATCTGGAGTGGTCTTGGCGAAGGTCCATTTGCAGGCGAAAAGAAGACTATTTTTGAAAATGTATCCTTGGATATCTGGCTGGATAACAGAGCCAGCAATTCTAGTGATATTAAAATGTGTTCTCTAGGCCCACAAATGGGTATTCTATAAGGGAATGGTGTGATATCCTTGACCATATTTAGCCATGAAAGCGCTGCACGTAGTATCAACGTCTTATTAACGCATTTATACTTTGATAATGCCTTAGCCTTAGGGTATGTGGACAGTAAATAAAACATGAAATAAGTCCACTACCCACGCAACGATACATTTCTTTTACATACTTACTAACACGACGTGTATTGACGCCAACACCGTATACAACATTCGAGGCACTAACACAAATCTGCGCAGATGTTTTTCCGATACGGCCCATAAATAAGAGACATGTTATCCAATATTTTTAGTGATTTATTCTATCATCAAATACATCTAGACTCTAATTGGAAATATGTTCTCACTGCCTCACTTATAGACCATTAACAGGCAGTTTAGAGGTGTATGTCTGTCATAATACGTGCCCGCTCTTGAATATTTTGAAACTATGACAGCAGCAGCACCCAGTCAAATTAGTTTCAAAATATGCAAATGAATGTTTATTAATTTGTAAATTCATCAAAGACTCATCATTCGTACACTTTCGTGATAAATGTTCATATTTGCATAACAGAACTCTATCATTTTAACTGTGGCATCGCGTCACTAGTGACGTATTTGATTATACCGTCACATACTTGAATGGCAGATCCGGTCACACCTTTGGAACTACTTGTCTTACTCTATGACCAGTATGACCTATGCGCTCTGTGCCCTGTAGGTGGGGCTTAGAATATACAATCCGTATCCTCTGCGTGTCGTAAGAGGCGACTAAAGGAGGTAAAGGTGAGGTAACCCTGCCAGAAACCTCGAGTGCTGAAGACGGAGGTTCCAGGCCGCACGGGGCACTCTAATAAACTATGGATCCACGCACTTAACGCTTATGATCATGTCCATAGTCACTTACAGGACTGGCGGTATGATCAGCGAACTAAAAGAAGAATACGAAGAGTGTAGTTTCTGTAGTTAGAGCGGATACAGTTGTACGTGAAACACCATCGGTTGATGGATGATGGATACAGTACGCATCACTTCTCACTCGGCAGTGCTTAATGCTAGCTTAACAGAAGATTCCACCCGGCACAGAGTGATGCTATTCTAATCACGGTGGAACGTATTGCGTCAAGTAAGGTGATATCCTAGATCAAACGTATTTTAAATTACCAGTTTACGGAGCACGGAAAGGGGGATATGATGAACATTTAATAGATATTAATTGTCATTGTAAATGCATGTTGCGTATCAGTGGAGCTGGGTGGTGGGCTTCGTTCGATATTGTTATCAGCTCAACACGAGAAAAGCTCCTTCTGTGATCATTGTCTGACTTACATAATGTGGTAATCAGAAAGCAGTTTTTCCAGATTGTTAACTTTATCATTTAAATATTCTCATGAACAAGTAAATGCCCGGGAGCTGATTTTAGCTGGAATTCCCTGGAATTCATGCTATATTACAGTAATTACAAATTCTGAACTTCAGTTGCCAGTAAAAACTATTAGCATACTCCAGCGACATAAACGGCCTTGTGGTAGATTGTGAAATCATGAGTACCCTTTCCTATATCTTAAATGGCTGACGGTTGCAAACCACCAGATAATAATTCCAGAGGGCAATATCTCTGGATTACTTTGAAAACTCTTGTTTGTGGATAATACATTGGCAGCAACAGCACAAGGCCAATTAGATTCCCAATATCTAACAGCTTACCAGTATAGTTTTGTGCAAATTGATGGTCAGGGAGTTCAGGGATCGGCCGATCCAAACACAGGCGAAGAGTGGGTGGAGCTTAGCTAGAGATGGGCGGGGCATAGCTGAATCTGGCTTCCTACATTAAATGGAATGTGGGTGTTACAAATCCTGTATTATTAATGGTGCGTGTGAGTATTAAAAGAGAACCCAATACGCATTTGTCTGAAGCAGCCTAAAATGGCATAAAGAAGGTGATGTAGACTTTATCGAATGCTTGCATTCTTCTGCTGTTTGTGGTTTAACTTCTTAACCCTCGAATGTCAATTTTCTCATAGAAAATGCCCATTTGCAGACCAAGTGAAGACTAATTTTTTTAATTTACCACTGGAATTACTGGCTCAGTTACCGAGCTAGCCATTCCAGCGGTACATTTTCAAAAATATACTTCTTTTGGTCTGCAAATGGCCATTTCTCAATACCACTGCAGAATCCGTTTTTGGCTGATATGAGTGTTAAAGTGTTAAGTATATTATATGGAAGAATTGGCATTGCCATTCGCGTGCTAAAATGAAAGCTACTGACATTGCCACTTGATTAGTATTTACTTTTTATAAAACAGACTACTGAATCACCCTGTGTATAAAGATAAGTGGCGTCATGCAAATCGCACACGTCTTGGAGTACACACTATGTGAGCAGGATTAAATGTTCAACGAGCAATGAAGATGAGCTAGGACTAGTGATAATACTACTGACAGACACCGAACTGAGAGTAAAAGTTAAGTTAGAGAAGTCTGGAGAGTTTGAAACACCAACTGACTCCCCATAGGTCGCTACCCTGTGCTTTCCATATGCTACCTTGCCGCTGCATTGGAATTCGGCAATGCCATCCCACCCACCACCCATACTGTCGTATGGTATGCCACAAGAGTTGGAATATGTCGATGATGCGGACTTCACAGACGAAGAAAACCTAAAATTGTGAAACTCTTTAAGAATGAAATCAAAACAGAGTTCCCTGACATATATCTATCGACAAAACATTGTAGATTTGCCATAGGCGTACAATTCACTCTCTGCAGTTAAAATCAAGCAATCGGATAACCGTTTGCACATTTTCGAGGAAAAAGCATCACGTCAATGAAGAGTTCATTTCGCGCTTCTCTATTTGATAGGTTAAACAAGAGAATAGTCATGGCATAGCTTTCATCGTATGCATTTTCAATAGAGATATATGCAACACTAAAATCTATCATTGTAAACTAAAGAAAATGACGATCAAATTATTGGCGTCGCACCCCGGGTGAAAAGTAAAATACTAGGGTCACTGCTCTGCACTACTGCTGACATATCTGCACTTTCCAGGCCTTCTGAAAGCTATGTATTCGTGGATCAAATATGCGTTTAGAAAAGGCTACGTTTTTTCAACACAACCTGCTTCTATCATTGGACACGGATGGCCAGGAAACATAATTTCCAATGGTGCTCTATGCAAGATGTGTCATACATCGTCACTGTCTATAAAAGTCATCTAGCAAAGATGACCCATGTTTGAACATGTGCTAAGGATGCCCGAAATAACACCAGCACAGAGGAGCCATGGAATTCGCTCTACTAGAAGCCCACAAATACAAAGTCATGAGAGGATGTTATTGCATACATATGTTAAGCATGCTTCGAGGTGGCATCAAGAAAGCAGGACTCTGGCCAGTATTAATCGCTAAGCAATCTCGAGGATTACTAATGGTATTCATACAACAGTCCATTCCATATAAGACTTGCCCGTTAACCAGTGAATACGATGGTCATGATGTTCCGCATGCTGACTGGTTGCCAGTAAAAGCGAGCTTAGAATGGTGAGTACGTGTGTAATCTAGCGCATTCCAAAGCGCCGAAGGTGTTCCCAAATCTCTGATTATTCTGGTTTGTACTAATTGAGGGTGCGTGCCATGGACGCTGTTGTGTCGTCGTTGATTGCGTTCGTTAGGAAAGATGTGTGTGAATGAATACGTGTTTAATTACAAATACTCACCAGGAGAGCGGCGAAGCTTTGCCACGTAAATGTCGACGTATTTTTCCATAGGCGTACAATTCACTCCCTGCAGTGCAAAGTAAGCAATCGGATAACCTGCACATTTTCGAGAAGAAACGATCGCGTCAATTTAGTTTTAAAATATCCAAACTACCACTGGACAGAGTTCCTTTCACCCTTCACTATTTGATGCAATGGGTAAAGCAAGAGAATAGTCATGACATTGCTTTTATCATATATATTTTCAACATAGATATATGCGACACTAATATCTATCATTGTAATTACATACACGTGCGATTGGACTACTCATTGTCGAGAATGCGTGTGCATTTTCTGAATCTGTCATGGCAGATTGTGAGAGGACAACGTGTCATGCTTTAGCAGTGCCTCGCACTAAGCTATACTCCACCTACACTTCACCCGGATTGAGATAAATCGACCCCTTAGCTCCATGACTATCATTTTCCAGAAAACTATGCAGGTAAGTTGTTGAATATTTTGAAACTAATTTGACTATGGCATCAACATCAGTCAAATTAGTTTCAAAATATACAACATCATCGTTATTAAATAGTAATGGCATACACTTCGTATAACCATGATTAGCCCGTCATCAATTAAGAGTTAGTCACACACCTAGCTATGTCATTCAACATCACGTAGCTAATTATGACGCCGGCGGATGGCTGTGTAACTGAAAAGGTCCATTACAGCAATGGAGTCATCCTCTCGTTTGAGAGATAAGCCACATTTGTGGTCAGAAAAATTTCAAACAATGTTACCAATAGTAACAGAACAAAAATCCGATGAAGAATTGTGATTTCTACATTCCAGTAAAAAGGATACATTTGATTCAAAAGTAAAGGTAAAATCATATTTTGTAAGCTTAGGAGAAGCAATCCATGCGAACCTTTCCCTTTTATCCATCCACTATATGATGTCGTAATCAACAACGTGACGTGTCAATGGCGGCATGATGGACGTAGATAAGGACGTCACAAACTCATACTTGAAGATGGCCTAAGCATTTTTGCATGAATCGCATGTCTTTACCTTTAAGTCTATTTAATAAACATGCTGTTGCACCCTATAAGTCGAAGTAGCAATACTAATTTAGCAATAGTTTATGTCATGTCGGTCTAACAATTGAATCATCTATTATCTGTTCACCTAGCCGATTACGAAAGTGTGTGTTCAGCCTTAGATTTACCTGTACCACTACCTTCGGCAATTATACATCAAGAAGCAATGTTGCGTTAATTCGTAAATCTCGAAACAATAAATAAAGAAATGCATGTTTACTGGCAATCTGTAAACATCTGCGCTTTATAACAAGTACAACATAGATTTAAATCATCCTAAAAATGTCAAGCTCATAATATTGGGTATCCTGCGAACTTATTTCTGAAATCAATAGCCGAAACATGGTTTAATGAAGTTGACATTCAATGTGTCACTACATTTACCGACGTATGACATCATCTCTTTTGTGTTGGTTCATAAGCAATTAAACTTTCAAAATGCATCTGTATTGACATCTTGGGATCAAAGGCACAAACATCTGGCTGTTTCCAGAAGTGGGCGTTTCCCGATGTGCGTCTTGTTCCAGTTATGGACGTTTCTAGAAGCCATCTCTCTGCCTATTCTTACCAATCGTGATTATACATAAACTGTAGCTTTAACTGATGTCACGTTTTGCTTTCAATAACGACCAGACAAGTGTGCTTCGTTGAAGAAACGCTTTATTAATAATTGATGTGCAGAATTTGGCAGGAAAACGCATACTCTCTCAACGAAAATGCAACCTCCTAGACGAAGCGAAGAGCATCTGTAGCACTTACCACTGGTATGGTCGATTGTGTGATCAAGTCGGTCATGCACGTGATACATTGTGTAAGATATGCCTCTCTCGCGTTGAGAACAGACAATCTCTCAATGCCGTTCTGAAATCCATTTTGGCCAGAACGACATCTTTACTATCTGATAATAATATATAGCAATAAATGGCTGGAGATTCGACATAATGCGATAAAAATAGCAACACCCGTGCTAAGATATATGTCAGACACGTTGTACGAAATGTATGTTTTAGCATTTAATACATATTCAGCACCCAGTAAAATTAATTTCAAAATAGTTTACAGTTTACCTGTATCGTTTTCGGGAGTCAGTGAGTTCAGGGATCTGGCGATCCCAACACGAGCGATTTTTGGGCGTAGCTAGAGATGGGCGGGACATAGCTAAAACGGCAAAGGTCAAGTATGTGATATAGTGAAGGATAATGAATTAAAGGGCCATACCCACATCGCGATGTTTCAAAATAAAATTGTTAAAATGTTTTACTCTTAGAAGCTTAAATTGCGTATCTAAGAGTAATGGAGCGAAACACTTCTTAATACATGGCGATTTTAATACGTTTAAATAAAAATAATTTTTTAAGTTGTGAGATTGAATTAGAGACACACGGACGTGTGTCTCTAATTCAATTTCACAACTTAAAAAATTTCATAATAATTTCTATGAAATGAAACCATCATATGTTAAGATTTGTTTCGCTCCATTGCTTTAAGATAAACAATATACGCTTCTAAGAGTATATAATTTTAGTAATTTAATTTTGAAGCATTTTGGTGTGAATGTATGTATGAGTACTGTATTCTGCGGCTGTAGTAATAGAAACATCATACAGCTGCAATCAGCCCTTCTTCGCTTTTGCCCACTTTGTCTTGTCCTCAGCAAAA
>CM067362.1:100234291-100349291 GCA_034401795.1 Chaetoderma sp. LZ-2023a | reverse complement strand
TTATTATTAATGGCAGGAAAATAGAACTCAGTGAAATAGCATGAAACGATAAGTATTTTTTGTAAGAATTGTAAGAAAAAAGCAACAGCATGGTTGTGAATAACCAGAGCATGGCCTTAGTATATATCTGCAATGAAAAGTACGTTGCGTTTGCGATATGAATGTGTGCGTTTGTATGCAAATACGATTCCATTGTTATAATCTGTAGTCTTGAACTAAGTCAAGGCATGTGGCATGCTAACGAACAGACAGACCTGAATACAAGACCCGCTTCCTCTTACAGGCAAGAATGCATGGTATATATATATATATATATATATATATATATATATATATATATATATATATATATATATATATATATATATATATATATATATATATATATATATATATATATTGTAATTGATAATCTGGATAAATCGCTAAATGATGTTTTTGACAAATTAAAAATTTCTCTGTAGATATGGTGAATAATGGTGATGCTGATTATATATATATATATAACAGTGCGGATTTGAGCCGACAGCCGCGCTATGTTTGATGTTAAGCTGTAGTCATACTCATTATGTAGACATATAGTCATTAGGATCCAGACAGTTAACCTGCCCGAACTGTGAACAAATTCATCCACACATCATTATCAGCGGTATGAAGAAGCACTCGGTGACATATAATGGGGAACAGATGAAATAGCACGATACATTTTCGCTTTTCTAAGCATTAAATGTAAATAAGCAGCGGTCTAGCTGAGAATAACTGGAGGTTGTTATTATTAGGGGCAAAACTGAAAGGCTATGCGAGATCTACGTGTACTATATGCATATGGGTGTGTACGCATACACTAGTTCAGTGTTCTTATCCGTATTCGTGTGCTGTATTCGAACATGTTAAGATTGGCAACTTAAAACAATCTGTATTCAATAGAACCAACGACAATCATGTTAAATAATCGGAATACCGCTTTATTGAAATTCCTCCTGCTTTAGGGGCAACATTTCCATCATTTATTGACGTTTACCTTGGTAACTCATTTTGAAGTAAGATAGTAGCTAGAGATTTAGGGATCAATTTCCATAAACACCAATCACCCTGTGGCAGACATTTAGAACCTGGTCATTAAACAGGGCCGGATTTAGGACAGGGCATACTGGGCAGTTGCCCAGGGGCCTGTACCAAAATCAAATATCTATGGGGCCTCCACAAAGACGTACCGTTGTGCTGCGTAAACAAGACTATATTAGCCTAATGCATACGGAGGAGTGATTAGTGAGAATTATTGTATGTAAAATAAGGATGTTACTTATCATTCAAAGTACAGGAACTGGCAGCGTATTCACCTCCCATAGACCGGGCTGCAGATGCCTTCCCCAGAGAAAGTTGATAATTAGATGCTCTGAGAAGCCATTACAATTAATGGCTTCTCAGAGCAACTATTTTTCAATTTTCTCCTGGAAAGGCACCCACACACCCAGTCTATGGGCATTCTCCCGTCGGCAGAGGGTTAATCCTCCGTGACGTCGCGACGTCGTAACTCCAGGCAGCCCCTCTGCCACATAACTAGCCACAATCACGGGGCGCAGTTTGCTCTGCAATGTGTTTAGCCAATCAACACGCGCCATTACTAAATTGAGCGACCCAATCAAAATCGTCGTTCTATCTACATTCCGGCGATATGACTGACTTCTCGGTACGAGGCCACACCTCTTGTATCAGTGTTAATACACGAGCGATGGACGTGCAGGCCTAGCGATAATAGCAAGAAGTAATATTTGATAACAATTCGTCGAGATTTTAGTATATTTTAGGTAGTATACATATAATATAACACGGTTTTATTGAAATAATATAAAATGTCTCAGATAGCAGTGGCAAGCGCTTGATAATCAGATGTAATCAATGACGTGGCTAGTCGATCTGCGTATTGCCGTGCCTGTTTTGTAGTCACCCTGACAGTCACGCGATGACGCGATCACTCTGATACATGTTATTTATTTATTTTTTTCTGAGTTACCCATTCTCAAATGTGTTATACATTGAATGTGGCTTGGACTAATGGATGAAATAATGCATAGCATCAGTATTTACGCAATATTAGTGTACGATTCAGGAATCCATGTAGCTATTTGACATTTTCCATTTCAATGCAAAAAAACACATATTCATTTTTTTTGTTTTCCAAACCCTAATTTTTCCATATAAAATAATGAAAAAAATAATGCTGGAATTTTAGGCATTGTTTTCAACATTTTTTCCATCTAACAATATTGGCAGCCAATCACTTGAAATTCCTCAGAATTTTCTGAAACTCTTTGCTCTCTCTAGTTTTGTTAACCCTTTAATGGTCAAGCCGGCCAACAAAACATTAAATTGGTCTGAACTAACACAGGAAAGTTGCAGAACAATTTCAAGTAAATCATTTGCTTAAATCGCAAGGCAGCAATATATACCAATGTTTTATCCAAGGTGGTGATGGGGCGTGGGGGGGGGGCGTTCTTGATTTGCAAACCTTGTGTGATTTTATGGAAAGTGTATAAACTCTGTATCTGTATTCAATTAAGTTGCCACCCCACACCCACTCAAACTCACCCCCACCCCGCCCCTCCTCAACAAATTGCCAAATGAAACCATGACTTAGTCCTATCAATTTCATTTCAGAATGTTCAGCAAAGCAGGTGTTCAATCAGAAATCTAGTATACATTTTTGAAAGACTTAATTAAGCTCACAACACTTTTCTACAATTGTTTTCCAATTCTTAAATTGTATCGAATGCTTATACATCCAAATTATATTATATTATATAATTACTACACACAGACAGTGGTTTACGGGTGGCCTCAGTGAGATATTAAGATTGCATTTCAGTCTACAATTTCAATATACCCGTCCATATAGAAGAATCGGCCTGGCTGTGATATTAGTATTTGAATAAGAAACATTTAAAATTAGATTGCAAACACACATTCTGGCCGGAATCATGGAAATTTGTATTTAAATGAAGAGATTGATTGTGAGATGCAAAGATTGTGTACTGAAATGTGTGAATGTCGTGTCAAAAGGTTCACATAAAAATATATACATTTTGACAGTTAATATGCATATCTGTGCTCTAAACTCTAAATGTGTAATGGAACAGTTCATCAAATATCAGCCAGTGTCTAAAATGCAACAGGAAACAAGAAGATGTGGACCTAAAATGCAAGAATATGTGTGGAAATTCAAAGGTTTAGTACTGAACTCTGTGACTTTGTGATTAAAAGCAAATATTTACCCAGAAATATATACAGTTTGACAGTTAATATGCATATATGAGCTCAAAATGTTACATTTTCCAATGGAAATATATGTTGTTAAATATAGGCTAGTGTTTAAAATTCAAGTTGAAAAACTGAAAACTCTGGTCAGAAACAGGGACATTTTGTATCCTTAATGCACAACTCTTGACAGGAAACAAGAACATTTACAGCTATAATGCAAGAATACATGTTTGCGTGAAAATGCAAATATGTGTTCCTGAAATCTGTGAATTTGGGATTGTAAGCAAGTGTTTACCCAGAAATATATACATGTTGATAGTTAATATGCATGTATATATATATATATATGGGTTCAAAATGGTAAACAGAATTTCAAATGAGAAAGTTTAAGCTGGAAATGTTAAGATTCTGGTCAGAAACCTACAAAGCCCTTTGTAGGAAACAAGAAAATCTGGACTAAAATGCAACTGCTTTGCTCAGCAACAAAAAATATGGATGCAAGATTCTAAGGCTACTTTTGAGAAATTATCACTGTAATCACTGATTATAATTCCTAAGCCGGCCAAATCCAGCTTCCACAAGGGTGTCAATGTCATTTTGCCGGCCAAGAAGATTATTTTTTTGAATTTATCGACCCAGTCATTCCAGGGTTATATTTCAAAAAAGATAATCTTATCTTGGCTGGCAAATTGACATTGACACGACTGTAAAAGCTGGTTTTGGCCGGCTTGAGCATTAAAAGGTTAATAAACAGAAACTCAACTTTATGCACATATTATATATCACACAAAGAGCCATCTTTAATCAAGGGGCAGATCAACTACCACACAGATCAGACTCAACAGTCAACATACACAACGTTTAACCCTTTTAAGATTTAATGGCCAAGATTTGTCAAGACAATTTTAATTTGTGTTTAGTGGGATTCATTTATAGGCCCAGAACAGAGTCCAGTTGCTTCAAACAAGGTTCAACAAGCTTAAAAATATCCACCATGTCAGAAGCTAGACATACAGTTGTCACTTTCTGGTTTCAATGGTTAAAGGATTAACGTTAGTCCAATACTGCACATACTTAGTTACATGGGTGTTGGACAGCATTGTAGAACACCACATTTATATGGAGTTGCTCCAGCACAGAAGCTCAGACTGGCTATCTTGAAGCCACCTTAATATTGTTGAACTGTCGTACTGCTGAATTTCTGCAGATCACATTTATTAGATGAAACTCAGGGTATGCTTTTGGGTTTCATGGGTTAAAGGATCAATCTCATTCTCCATGGTCTCCATGGTGTAATCAACATTTTGTTGAATGTGTCTAACCCTTGAACACCAAAATTGGTTCAAGAAAATGTTCATTTGCAGACTTACAGAAGACTGTTTTTGTTAATTTATCACTGGAATAACTGGCTCGGTTGTCGAACCAGTCATTCCAGCTTTAACGTTTCAAAAATAAGCTTCTCTTGTTCTGCAAATGGACATTTTCCAGCTTCACCACAGAAGCCGTTTTTGGCGGATGCGAGTGTTAAAGACTTAAGCCAGTTTGAGGTCATCTGTCACTAACGTAAATCTTATGCGTAAACCATGGAGGCTATCGGCGCTTCAACTATTTGCGTATTTTCTTTGCCTAATTAACTTTGATCATAAAATCACTCAGCATAATTATATGCATGAGCTCATACATCATACATGATATGTTCTTATACCTGGTATGTAGTGGTGAGATTGGTAAGATTATTTCTTTTTATTAACGTCTAAACATTGGATTGTGCTTTGTTTAAGCTTCGTATTATCAAACAATCATCATATCGAAACACCCATATATTGAACGAAGATTAATCCTTGAAAGCCCAAAGTGATAATTATATGTCTAGTCTCGGACATGGATCAATGTTTTGGAGGTAGTCCGACTGGAAGCTGTTGTTGTCATAGAGAGCACTGTCAAAATCGACCGAAAAGTGTAACGGGCATTTTCATTGGTTGAGTGAAAAGTAATTTCTGCGGCTGCACGCGGATTTTTCAGGGAGAAAACAACCAGCGGTAACGTACGATGAATCACAACGTAATTAGTATGGTCCGATGGTGTTCCGAGAATGGTCTATTGGTGGGGTGGGAACACTGCCACTTTCTGCATGCAGAACCCCCGCCAACAGTCTGTGAGAGAAGAACACCCGCCGAGGGATTCCGCCCGGATTATTACCCAGGGACCTCCAGCATAGTAAATCTGGCGCTGTCGCTAAAGATATGTGTTCATTTATGTAATTTAATGCATCTTCAGCATAAATTAGTTAACTATATGCTGGCGTTTCAAACTTGGTCTGCTGTATATTGTATTGTGTTTTTCTAATCACTGGCAGGACTTTGTTATGCCACTAGAAGCTAACACTTCTCATACAAACAGTTACAGCATATAATGGCTTGCATTACATAAGATACTCGATTATCTTGGAATCAGCGGGTACACAATATTGACATTTTAATCATAGCCATGACGAATACAGTAATTTTAACCGTGGTCTCTTTCTGTAAACAATATATCAAGACACACCACAGAACGCCTTCTGAGTTGGATCTGTGCTGTATGCTGACATGCAAATCCTCATATACATCGTATGGCTAGATATTAGTGGGAACCCATCAACCAAAGAAGTCTACATTCCATGCACTCACACATTAATTTGTAAATCTACTTACAGTCTGACCCACATCCGGGCACACACCTATAGGCGCACTTGCGCACACGTGCGTACTCGCAAACAAACATGCATGCATAATATAGATAACCACAAGAAGTAGCGGGTCCCTCAATTGTAGTTTCTAAGCATTAACCTCAGTGTTATTTCTCAAATGAACTAATTAGTTTATTATAATTCGTGCTATGAATGGAGAATCATAACGGTGCCAATGGAAACTCCGTTTGTGCCAACCTTAAGACCACATCTCTTAGTACAAGCAATGGCGTTTCTGCTGTTGGGGCTGCGGTGTGCGTGTAAGTCATTCCGGCGAGAGACCAGTGCCGCTAGAAGTAAGGCACAACACGGACAGATAGAGAGTGGATTCTCTAGCTATAGCTCAGTATTCGATGAACATTATCACATCATGTCGTGAATTAAGGTTGTCAGTAATCGATCCTCAACACAGGTACCGCCAATGTCTCAGGAATGGCATTCGACATTTTAATGCTATTAGTACTTAGATGTTAATGGTTACGCATTTAGTTAGCGAAATTGTGTCAAGAAAATGCAAATATATGCTCATTGAATGTCAATTTGCAGAGAAAGAGAAATTATTTTTTGAAATTTACCATTTTTATGACAAGCTCGGTTATCAAGCCAGTCATTTCCGGTGGGAAATTTTCGAAAATCGTCTCTTAGCCCATAAAATGAACATTGCTCAAGAGCTCGGCTTTGGCCGGTTTTGGCAGGAAAGAGTTAAATTCACTTAGCATGGTCTTGAAGAATGTGCATATATGATTAATGGTCTAATTAGATTGTAATAACATATTTGACTTCAGCTCTTGAGGCAATTATACACATAAAGAGTCCGGTAATTTCTAGTCCAATACTGGCTTTCGAAATTGATATTTGATAGTGTGTACCAAACGAATAAGTAATCATGACTTATTGCTGAACAATTTCATCTACGACATTATCATAAATGTTCCCCGTGGTGTGACGAATACACTTCATCAGACGACTCCTCAGGAATAAGCCACGCAAGGTGCACAGTCTGACAAGCACAGGCGTCCACTGAATTATGCAGACATGTAGCCATGGTCAGGCCTGGGCAAATCACTCCATTACCAGTATGATCTGATCCAAGATAGTGACTGTACTATCATCCACGTCAACAGTAAAATAACAGATACAGTTGAAACTTGGGAACGAAGCTCTGCCACAAGTGGGCACAGCACCATGTCTATGAGTGAAGTTGGAAATGAGACTTACATGACACCATACATCCAGCACACCGAAAACAAGGCCATACGGATACTAAGTCTGATTTAAAAACTGAATGTTGTATCCTGGCGAGCGAAATCCAGGATCCTAAAACAGGTCTATGGTAGAACAATTAGCGAAAGCTAGAATATATATCGACTGCTTCAAGAACGAATAAGTCTAGAATTGAAACCGTCCAGAACACAGGACTAAGGATGGAACTCAGTGCAATGAAAACATCACCCGTGAAGAAAATGGCGAAATTGCGGATGTACATCCAGTAAAACGTTAAGATAATGCTTTCAGTGAGAAAATGAAGAGACTTCCTCATCAACACCTTCACAGTAAATTACAAAGTAAAACAAATAAAAGACTGAAAATAACAAGCCAGAATCACCTGGTTAAGGAATTGCAGGCTCGTCAGCAAGATATCCTGAAGCCAGATTTGGACAAATCTTAAATACTTTTGCGGGATACCTCGAAAGAGAACACATTTAAGGCAGAACTCAGAACAACTATCCCAGAGATATATTCCAAAAGTGAAGAGGCACAAGCAGAACAGAAAGTGTACACACCGGAAATAATCAGTGACGCCTATCTTACAACTGCATGGAATCGCGTGTTGACAGACGGCTCTCAAGGGGAATCAGGTGGATGTTATGGAAGAATTATGTGTTGTACGACTGACTCCATGTCAGGACCAGCAGGTAGAGTCCGTTAGAATTTCAGAGCAGAAATCCAAGCGCAATACAAAGCCGGCATAATCTTAAACATTTCAGTAAGAGATCAGTGGAATTTAGACTTTTTCACGGGTTCGCTATCAACGCTGCAGAGATTGAAATTTACTAGAGATGGCGAGCGCAAACTGACATAGTTAGCGCAGGACTGCAATGGATTTCAGGCCATGCAGAAATATCCAGAACCGACAAAGCAAATCAATTGACAAAGGCATGTAGTACATAACCATAAACGAGAATGTAGTTCTTTTCCTAGACTATCACTGCAGAGATTGAACTCTTAGAAAGATGACAAGCACATCAGAGGTTTGAGTAGAGAACTGAAAACGCTGGGGCAATTCTACACTGGATCCCAGCCCATACAGGAATATATGTACACGAGAAAGCTTGCCAACTGGCAAAGGGAGGTAGCACGCAAACACAGACCAGCAACATGATCTCCTTTGGAGAAGCCAAGATTATGTTGCAGAAGAGATTCAAGAGGGAATGTACTACTCTGAAGAAATGATGTAGGACTAAACCACGATGGGCTACATCAACCTGATAGGTAACAATGCGTCGTTATCTTCTGCCCGAGACACTGTCTGCCGGCCCACATAAGCGAATTGGACACGCAGACAAACACAGCAACCGGCAAGAGTGTAAATGCTAACTCCGATATATCCACTTTGAGAGGACGTAGGTATGGCCCTGTGAGATTGAGCTTGAAACTAAGCTGTAGGGAATGGCAGCCAACCGCTGGCCTGAATATCCAGTTCGTGACATCTGTTGAACTGAAGATAAGAATACGTCTAGTCGACTGCAGGATAAGACGAGGAAGAAGAGGAATACGAGGAGGAAAAAGTAGAAGAAGAGGGTGAAGAAGAAAAAGTAATGGAATTAGTGTTTTGTTTGTGATATGTGTGTGTGTGTGTGTGCTGGTATGCATACACGATTCCATTATTTCATTCTGATTTATTGGATTGAAATAGAACAAGGGGCATGCTGCAATACAGATCCGGTTACAACACCATCTTCCAGCTGGACAAGGGTAAATAATATAGCATAATTCGTAATCTGAATAAATCACTGACAGCACTGTCTCAATGGGAATCACATGTTGACACATTATGGAATGAACATTTCCTGTTTTAAGTATGCCCCGCCCATCTCTATCTAAGGACCACCCTAAACCGCGCTCGTGTTTGGCCTATCTCTGAACACTCTGACTATCAATCTCCAGAAAACTAAGCAAGTAAGTTGTTGAATATGTTGAAACTAATTTGACTGGGCACCGTTGCATGTTCATTACATAGCAAAGACATACAACGTTTAAGACTATTAAGCATTAAAGACGGAGTATAGATCAAGCAGTCTCCTGGGCCATTTTTGTGGATAAAAGATATGGTGCAATTTCAAAGTAGATAGCTTAATATTGGATTGAGATCGTCGCGGGATATATCGCAGCGTGAATTTTAGATGACAGAAAAGTCATATTTGGTGTTAAGTCGTAGTGCAATTCATTACACAATCAGAGACGCATTTGTTATTCCGCCGTTAACATGTGTAGCGCGGATCAGCCGGTCAGATACGAACCGTCCCAGCTCATCTTGGTACAGAACGACCTGGCCAGGTGGTGCGTTCCAAGCACGTCCCTGTGGGTAGGACAGTACGCGTGTATAACGCAATATCCGTGAGATCACATAGCGCGCATGCGCGGGCGTCAGAGATTGCTTGCCAATGTATGGTAGCGTTGGAGAGAACGAGCATATTATTTTGTACCGAGTTGGTGAATGGAATTACTTTAAATTACACTTTCTCGTCGTTTCTGGTCTCCATCATGACAAAAATGAAGCGAGGATTCCAAATCTTTTTTACTGTTTCAAAATCGGTCCAGAAATGGCTGAGTTATAGCTAATTGAAACAGCAAATTCCTTTCGAAATATTGACCCCATATGCTTAGTACAGGCATACTCTCAGTGCATGGGTACGATAGCGCGTCACATGACCCGCTTCCCGGCCTCTGAAGCCCCCTCGCTGATTAGCTGTGGCATTCCTGCTGTGACGTCACGAGCAGTATAAAATGCGCTGGAATATTAGATTGAGGAGCCGTCAGGGAGAGGCTGGTGGTGGTGAGGTACCTGGTCTGAGTGGACAAGTCGTGTAGTACTGCGAACTGCACAGCAGCTACCTAACATCTGCTGCGATGCCTATTGGTTTTGAGTACTCGTCTTCTCTAGGTTACTAGCCACCATATCCGCAACCACAAGTCTTTGTAAGCTCCCGGAAATATATCACCCAGGGGCAATAAAGAAATTAAAGTAAGGTAACCCAAGCCACTAAAACCGCAGCGGGATATTTCGTGTGGATGGGCCTGTGGGCTCACATGTAAGCTCGTCCAGTGTGTGGGGGGAGTGAGGTGCTCGATGGTAACTCGCCAGATCTGCCGTACCACGCCGACCAGTGGCGAATCAAATACTTACATGTTGTGTTAGACTGTAAACTTGTTGACTGTAGTTAGGGGGCATTGCCTGATGCACCGTGTGAGCTATTCGATGCATCTCGTCTTGCGATCCTCAAACATTCATCCGCATTTTTACATTTTCATCTGTAGCCCTTCAAGAACTACAGGGCAGCTTTCAATTTCCGCACCAGTACGAAATGTTCAGCATACCGCTTAAATTAGTAACTTTGTATGTAGACGTGGCTAAGTACTAGCCATCCGCTTCCGCAAACATTCCTCTGCTCTAATCCTGAGAGTGAGCCGCATCAGACAGTTCGCCTGCAGTTTTTCCTAGCAGCTGACTTCCGCATCTTGCCATCTCGCATTTCCAATATGTTACGCTTCAACTACTCTGACTCCAGAACTTTTTTCCGTACCGATGACTAATAGGTACTCCGTCATTGTCATATTATTGTTGTCTTTATGTATTGCTTTTGTGTAACAGGTACTGATGACTAATAGGTACCTGCCGGTCGCTTGAGACCATAGTTTTAATAGTTTATTAGTATAATGGATATATTATTCTTAGTGTTGTGCCCCTAAGCACCGCCAAGGTCGTGTGACCTATTTTACTGTTTTGTGATGAGTTATGGCAGTCGCCATCTTAGTTATATGTTTTGGTTATTTTATATACAACATTGGAACCGCAGTTCGCTAGGCTACACACTCCAGCAACTACAACCGCACCACCTTGTTCCCCAACCCCAACATCACTTTTTCACTGAGGTAACTGGTCATGTTCTCATTGCATTCGACTAAACCTGGACTATTTTAGCTCAATACCTCAGTTGGACAGCGTGCGGACATAGCATGAGATGAAAGCTCTGGAATCATATAACAATCCCGGAACCGCCACATCATGATCAAATATAACAGCACAGGGTCAAGTCACAGTACTTAAGCATTGAAATGCACATATAAGTTTAGGGTGGGGACAAAGAGACAGCTATCCTACTTTAGATACTTTCCCGTGAGGTCGTGATGGGTTCCAAGACCGCACCCATTCACTTGTAGAGTTAGATGAAGAGCAGTGTCCTGTCCATCACCAGTGTGTCGGGCAGATCCCTTGAGATCCGTACCCAGAGAACTAACATTTACCTGTCGTTAGGGTTATGTAATTTCGCCAGAGATGCACTGCATGCCAGTAACTATAATAGTTTCGCAGTGCCTCCTACTTTGGCGGGGCTTTCTAACAAACTAGTATCCGAAGATACAGGGGAGGTGCATGCGGTAATCGTCACTTTATATCTAACCACTCTGAAACCCATGTAGTTTCTAGCTCAGCTCTAAATAGTGTAACGGAGGGAAGTCCAAACAATTGATACGCCCGGAGGCTGGAGGAGGGTAGACAGAGACACTTACTCGTATAATGGAGGCCTTAAGCTATGTGGTCAATTTAAACAATCTAGTCGGTGTGCGGTGTTACATATCCGCTACTTCCGGAAAAGAGACTAACACAAAATGATTCCTATATAGTAATCGTCCCTACTACTATACACCTATCCGGGATGTGATGTAGGGTGGCCATACGTTCAACGAACATTCTCTCCCGTCGGACCAATTTGTGAAAGATAGTTAGCTTACACTGCCATTTGCGGCTTAACTTGGACCCAAAAACAACATGTTAGGATATGAGCAAGCAGAGGGACCGCATAAATAAAGAGCCAACCACCAATACAGTATCTGTGAACTTACGTGAGATGACAGTGTTAAATTCTACGGAAATCATCAACCCCATGTTCACATAATACAGCGTGCATCACATTAAACTTATAATTTCACTAGGTTGACATAATTTGGTTTGAACAAGAAAGTGGCCCTTTTTGCCATCTCTCTTCCCCCGCGTCGGCGTTGTAGGCATATCCTGTGATGGAGGCTTGCGCGAGGCACTTTCCTCTCGCAACAAATACATTTTTCTGTAGGGGTTAATATAGTTTATATTAAACTTGCGAAGCAGCCGCGTTAGGACCCTCCTTTGCGGTGATGCCTCACAGATCTTACTCTGTGAGGTACCTCTGGCGAGTACCATGATGACGACTCATCTACTTGACCCTATGTACTCGACCTCTCCCGAGTAGCAGCACACGAGCACCATTGTTTGACTGCTACAATCTTTAATTATTGTGTGTATTTAATTATGTCCCTGCCCTAAATGGAGCTGTGGGACCGTCACACCGGTAATAACAACTTCCACGGCAATGGTCGCACGGTCGCACTGGAACGTCCGTGTATAACCCGGCAGCGCGCAACACTGGGTCTGCACCACGAGATCTGCAGCTAACCAGCAGCCTCATCCCAACGTACCGCGCACTCGTGGTACCACTGAATGAGCTGTGATGACGTCACAACCATTACGTCACAAAGCGTTCCATATAGACCGTCATCAAATCTCAAATGGTCCGACACGTTATATGAATTGTATGTCTGTGTAATTCTTTGCTATTTAATAAACATGCTGTTGAATATTTTGAAACTAATTTGATTGGTTTCAAAATATTCAACAGTTTACCTGTGTGGTTTTTTGGGAAAATTGATTGTCAGGGTGCTCGGAGATCGATCCCAGCACGAGCGAGATGCGGGTGGAGCTTAGCTAGAGATGGGCGGGGTATACTACTTATCACTGTCAGTTATGACACACTTACTATCAACGATGCATTGGATTATCCTAGAAGCAACGAGTCAATTATATTGCAATGTTAATCATAGTGGTGGTAAATACATTAAATTAAAACAAAGCACCTTTCTGAACACATTATGGCCATACACAACCAAGGAACAGCTTGCGAATTGTGGCAATGCGATATTCCGATCTGCTAGGGCGAACACAATACCTGACTCTGACCACCTATCTGTCAGAACTCGTTACCGAGACATGTTCATATACGTATGCCCATCTTGTATTCGTTCAAACGCATCTTATTCCCACCTCAACAGAGACACCATACAGAGAATACTCATTTAGCTCCTTATTCAAGTGACACCTGTATCTAACCAAGAAGGTATTGCAATATTATCAATTTTCACTACTTTAGCATTAGGGCCTATACTCTGCCTCATGGCACTTGCGCTTATTACAATGTATCAATTGCCTTTTTCTGATGTACGTGCAGTTGCCTTTATACCATCTGATGTCAACAGCGCTCAAAATACTATTTATTTCAATTAACCATTTAATTGCACATTTTTTCGAAGGATATTTAGATTTTTGCTGCCAAAAAGAGTATTATAACAAAAATTTACAAAAAGGGATTTCTGTTATCCTTCAAATAGACATTCATCAAAAGTGTAATGGTCAAGAAAATTCAAATGTCTGCTTAACCAGTGCCCAATTACAGACCAAGAAGAGTATTTTTGAAAATTTACCACTGGAATGACTGGCTTGGTAACAGAGCCAGTCAATCCAGTGATACAGTTTCAAAAATGTTCTTCTCTTAGCGTGCAAATGCTACATTTCTCAGGATCACTGCCGAGATCGTTTTTGACCAACTAGACCATTAAAGGGTTAAGTTGACACAAGAAGGGTTAATGTCATTAACAATCGTCAGAAACATAAAATTGGTTAAATTATCAGCAATCGTATAATATGAGTAATCAAACCATGATGATTTACGCGCGGTTCTTTTATGCCGGAGTGATACAGAACTGCAATTGCTATTTGACTAATGCAATCTGCCAACCCGAGAGCAGTATTACCAGATTGTAAAATTTGTGTCTGGCATGCTGTCAAATAGGATATGTTGGTTTATGCGGAATAGGTGGATTTACCTAGCATATTTAGGGAACATAATGTAAGTAACACATTCGTCGAGAGTTGGCCGCTCCAACATCAACTCCTCGCATAATATACTAATAAGACACCACGCTAATCTAATATGTAGTCTTCTTCTTCTTCTTTTCGTTCGCTGATCATACCGCCAGTCCTGTAAGTGGCTATCGACATGATCATAAGCGTTAAGTGCGTGGATCCATGGTTTATTAGAGTGCGCCGTGCGGCCTGGAACCTCGGTCTCCAGCACTCGAGGTTTCTGTCAGGGTTACCTCACCGTTACCTCCTTTAGTCGCCTCTTACGACACGCAGAGGATACGGAAAGTGTATTCTAAGCCGCACCTACAGGGCAATCTAATATGTAGTGATGTGGGACAACCTATGTGATGTATCCCTTTGCAGCACGAATATTTCCACTTGTTAACCTTTGTCGGAATGAACCATTTCCCTAGAACAATGTTCAATGTACCTGTCCATGTTAGCTATGCCCTGCCCATCTACTAGCTATGCTCGACCCACAACTCGCTCGTGTTGGGATAGATCGATCTCTGAACTCCCCGTCTATCAATTTCCATATAACTAAACAGGTAAGCTATTGAATATTTTGAAACTAATTTGACTGGACACTGCTGCTGCAACGGCGTCCAGTCAAATTAGTTTCACAATATTTAATAGCATGTTTATTGAATAGTAGAGACATAAATCCATACAATGTGATAGACTATTACGATTTAAAGATGGGCTAAATAGAGTAATTTATAACGACATGCTACACGACACTTAGCTGAGTATGACGTCATATGACGTCATATGATAGATGGAGTCTCTGGAAAGGTGAATTATATCGCTAAATAGATACTGGGTTGACAGTGGTTGGTGATGAAATGGGCTCAACTTATGAGCGAATATAATTAAATAGCATTATGTTAGTTATTATTCATGTACTATGCATGCTTTGTGGGTATTTAGAGAATACACTCGTGTTGCTGTTATTTCTTTGTTTAAGCATATTATATCATGATTCTACTTCACGTATTGACGTCAATGCTACTGAATCCGACATAATATGTTACGCTCTGAGGACACGCCATGGGTCGGCTTCCTAAATGCGGAGTGACCTCCATTAAGAGGTCACCTGTTTTATGACCACCCATTGGTAGTGCTCCTTGAGGTGGCAACTTAAGACAGGTTTGACAGTAGGATATGAATTCCGATTGTAAAACCTCCTCCAGTACGCCAATGGTGTCTTACACTCAGAGTCTGGAGCCTTTGCCGTACGGAATGGCATTATATATATATGCGGCATCTCTGAATACAGCTAAGATTTATTTCTTGGTGAACTCGAATTTCTCACGACCTTGTCCCTATACTTTATAGCCCTCCCTCAAGTCATTACCTTCCAAAATTGGTAATTTTATGGAGAATATTTCACCATGCGAATAAATTACAAAGCGTAAATCATCTAGCAGCCATTATTCATGTCGTTTAGAAACTTGATGGCGGTGTAGAGTATAATTATCTTTAAATATGGTATATGGCTTGGAACATCACATACAGCTGGAGAAATATGAATGTGGCAAATGGTACAAAACACATTTGCCTTTTAATTGTAATTTACACGAAAAGTAGAGCCACTCGTCATATCAATGAATAAACAACGTTTTCATCCATACAAACGGGGCTAGAATTACAATTTTGAATAAGTTAAATTTAATCTTCAGGGGGTAACGATGGCAAAAGTACGTGCTTAAGAGCAAGTCTGTATCATAATTGTTATTCCAACAATCATTTAGTCACACATTCATACATGTATATCTATCCGTCCGTTCATGCAATAGTATTTCCCCCACATTTCTATAATGAAACAATTTACCATTCTTGTCACTGTTAACCAATTTAATCAGTACGCATTTTTTGTCTCGACTCAATCATCCACAAATAATATGATGTCCAAGGATGTATATGCTTTAAAATCAAATTAATCTGAACCAATTTTCCATGCATTGCCAATTACCGATGTTAATTGCAAGTCTAATTGCAGGATTACTGATCGTGTTCGCACCACATCACAGTCTACTGGTTATTAACTAGTGCATATGGGCACTGTGGTGTGCATGTTAAAATGGGGGTAGTTGAACTCGGGACAGAGTTTGGGGAACACGTGTGGAATCCAGGAAATTCCAGAGCGCCGATGATGTTCCACAATCTTTGATTAATTCCGTTTATATGTAATGAGTTCGCTTGGTATAGGCACTATGGTGTCGCCTTTGTTTGCCTAAATTAGGAAAGATGTCACTAGTCATAATTAGATGCGTGTGAATGTGCGATAGCTCTCGCATGAATACGTGCTTAATTACATATAATCACACCGAGAGGATCTAGACGTTGTCACGCACACGAGGTAGTGGACATTTTCAGTGTATCCATCCATCATCTAACATCAAATGATGTATAGGATGACGCCATACTTAATTATGACATGCATGACTCGATTTAGTCCGTCTTTAATGCTAAATAGGATGACATGTTGTACACATTGCATGCCGTTCTCATGTAATAAACATGCTGTTGAATATTTCGAATCTAATTTGACTGGGTGCTGTTGCCGCTATTGTTGTATGCGTGGTATTTAGGAAGAGGTCTGCTGGCACAAATGACAAATTTCCGCATTTTCTTACATATGCAGTTAGAGATCTGTAATAACTGTTGTATTCGTTATGTTCATAGTGGTAGGGGAATATGTTCCTATGCTGCCAGGAATAGTTAACCCATGTCACAATAGATATTATAGTTCAAATAGTATGTATCATAATTGTTATTCCAAGAAGTAATGTGATGGGTATATTTAATCTAATGACAACGGAACACAGAAACAAATCCCAGCCAAATTTATTATAAAATAGTCAATAGCATACTCTACCGTTCTTTTTGATATGGTTGATGAAAGCGTTAATCTTGCAGCAGTGACGACGTTACGCATTTACGATAATGTATCCACACGTATCACCAGCATAGCATATCTAAATCCGTGTCGGTCTAAGCCATTTCGTTCTGAATCCTTAAAATGATAAGGTAGAACTGGCAAAATATGTACCATCTTGAATAATTTGCTACACCTTTGAGTGGTATTCATTGCTGTGTTTCAGTCAAATTGTTTCAGAATCATCTCCCTGATCATGTCAACGTTATACATCATTAGAAATAGTATTACAGATATGCGGAACAAAATGAGTTAACCTCGAAATAGAAGTAGCTATTTTAATATAGCAGTATTTTATTTCATGTTGTTCCAAAAATAATAGCATATATGCACCTCTTCACCTCTCGCCGGTTAGGAAATATGTATCCAGCTTTAGATGTATCAACATGATTGTCGTCACTCACCACAATTATATACTCGGAAACCGTGTTGCTTTAATTTGCTTGATGTACATCGCGAAGATGCATATAAAACACAATTTTGTCAATGGTATTATAGACATCTATACTTCAGAATGCGAACAAATCAGATGTAATTCGAAGTTAAATCTATCAGTACAATATATGTGTCGGAGAATTGAATCATTTATGTATGGATCATCTCTGTGCCATTAGACATTGGGTAACAGCTCCATTGGCATCTTGGGAGCATAGACGCCAACATGCGCAATCTGTTCCAATCGTTTTCTGCACTGTGTCGGTACTTCTCCAGGCGAAGACTGATGGTTTGATAATGAGATTAAGAAACGTTTTATTTCTCTCACAATATGATTTCCGAAACGAATATAGACTGTTTCCTTCTCAAATGTTGATCTATTATTTTTTAAATGTTAACATTGTATTACAATCGCTAGGTTATTATCATTTTGTAGAAAGTCTACTGTTGCAATTTATACGTACAAGGGGTTCGCGTAATTGCAAGTCCAAAAATGTAAAGTCGTTATGGTAACGCATTATGCTGTAGATATCGTTCAGTACGTGTTAAGTCTGATATTGTAAATGCTAATGTTATATGGTCATCCAAACTAACAATACTCAGAACGCTTGCTGTTGAAAGGTATATGTGTAAACAGTAAACCGGTCCATACTGGTATGCTAAATACATGTATTGGATTTAACAGAACCGATTTAAGAAGACAAATGTTAACCATATATACACAAACTCGTGTTGTGCAATTGAATTGATTAATGACGGTGCTGTAATTTCTCAGCTAATGTTTCAACTCGAAATCGTAGATGAAAATATGGCGCCCGCTAGCCATGTGGTGTAATATATATGTGTTTTTTTGCAAAACGTCCAGCTGCTATCAGTTTATATCGGATTTATTTAAGTTAAATACAGAGTAATTGCAAATCTGATACATAGCGGCATTGGCATTGCCATTCGTTGTCTGTTCCCACTGCCAAAGACACGTTATTGCATACATTTCTATCTGACATTTGGATAGCCATAACTACATATGTAGATGCATTGTAATCGTATTGATTTTAAGTGTTCTTTCTCCAACACGTTACTAAGTGGTTATACAATATGTTGATTTCCTGGGCGTAGACCTTCTTTTAACTGTTAGTTTGCACACGTGTGAAATGCGTATAGCCTCTGGCTGAGTAATTCAAAATGACTATAATTATTTATCCTACAGAAGCATGGCCTCAACGAAGCGTCATTGGGTATCTATGTACACACAAGATTCATTGTAGTAAATGGTAGAACTTGTGTTAATTTATTATTGTACGTAATCTCATTTTGCTGATCAAATCAAATCAAATGGCTGTATTTCAATACCAATGAATATGGTGAAGGTATGAAGCATTAACTTATTTGGCAAACAGACGCACACTACCATATCTAATGCTTTGAGCACCTAAATAAGTGTATAATGATATTGGCGTTCATGGTTCATCCTAGCCAATGTTTGAGGAATTCTTAATATAATATTCCCAGTCTAATTCTCTATGTAATAGATCTATATAAGATAGGCCAAGGATCGTAAATGGCAAAGGGTGGGGGTGGGGTTGAGTGGGGGTTCAGCAATTTGGCTCTTCTGCAATCGAGCAATATTCTAGATACTCGCCATACACTTTCAATAAGGTGTCATTTCCAGTTTCAATTCAAATTCACCACACGCAATATATCAGCAATCTGCACCTTAAACAGGCAATCAAAAGCAGACACCGTATCAACTTAGCATTTCTCATTCTGAACAATCCGAAGACGCCATGTATTCAAGAAACACACTCTTCGCTTGAGTACACATCTAGTCAGAACCAAAATCCAATGCAGCTGTTTCGCCGAGAGATAAGAAAGTGGCAGAGTAACAGTGGTGATTATGGAGTAACTGTATTATGCTCAATACCAAACTATATAAGCCGTGGCTGCTTTTTATTACATGGAATGAGTGTTTGGAGGGAATCTACTAATTTATCCATATCCTTCATAGCCATCTCAGCTCAAGCCTTCATAGATAGAAGTAAAGTACCAAGTAAGTCAGACCTCCCTGAATGCCCAGATGCATTTCCTTGTCATTCAAAGCCACTGCCTAACACTATTATCGAATAGCAGAAACACTGAGATCGATTGACAATTGACGTAATCTAATGGAACCCAGTTTAAGAATTTCAGACAGCATTGCGCAATACAAACTAATGCTACACTTGTTCGTGGTTGATTTCAAGCTTTAGGAAAGAATGCTTAACTCAATCAAGTGTAATTTCCCGACTCTTGGGAAACCTATCAAGCTACTTTCTGTACCAATCTTGGCCCGGCATGTGCAATCAACATAGTAATACATTATTTATTGACTGTTCCATGCCACGAAATAAAGGATACTCAATGCTATTCATTGTGGCAAAACAATCAGACCTGTTGGCATAGTGGTACTGCTAGTGCCGTTACTGTCACACTGACTGCTGAATGTTGCAGTGATGGCTGCTGAGATGAGAAATCCTGGTTCCATATGCAGTAATGATGTGTTTGATGAGAATTGTTGATGAAACTGCTGCTGCGCGTGTTGCTGCTGCTTGCCGTTGCTTGGCGTTCGCTTGCAGCTGAAGATGGTGCTGTTGAAGTCAATGTTGCTGATGCTGATGTTGTCACTGTTGTTGTTGTTGTTGTTGTTATTATTGTTGTTGTTGTTGTTGTTGTTGTTGCCATTCTTCCTGCCATTCTTCCTGCTGTTGTTGTTGTCGTCGTCGTCGTCGTCGTCGTCGGTGCTGATTTTCCGGTTGCTTTCTTAATGCTATTGGTGCTATGCATGGGTTTCTATTTCTGCACCATAATGTTGTTTAGCCCTGTCTCAAATTTCATATGCAATGGATTGCATAGCATGGCTATGTAACCACTTTAAATCGGTTGCCAGACCTATACCTTTCTTGATATAATCCTGTTAGAGCTAAGTTGTCCATAGAGGCACATAGACTTTCTGAACGTCAATTCAATCGATCTGTTTCAGCACCATACACTGATCTGAACAGTGGCTCCATTTCCAAGTCAGTGTAGCGTATCTTTCTGAATTCCCACTAATCGTGTTTGCTGTGATACATATCGGATTTAATTTGCCTAATAGCTATTTTATCTTGATATGATTTCATTGAAGGGTGTCTTAAATGATACATGTGTGCAGTACACGTCGTTAATTTAAATAGATCATGGTCTTTTGTACATACAGCTCGCTATAGACTGAGTGTGCGTGCACAGCCATAGGTGCGGTTTCTTCACTGTCCGGTTGTGCATACTGTGTGTATAAAAATCACACACTTACAGATCTACATATCCGAGTCTATTCACAGTGCAGTAATACCACTATACCATTTTCTTGGGCTGGTTTATTTATAATATAGCATTTGCCCCATACAGATAGTTGTGTAGGAGACCATGGCTAAACACACAGGTGAGTGTATGGACTGCAATTGTTATTGCTTCTGAGCATGAATTGTTATCAGCATAAGCATCATCATCGCAGGAATATTTAACTATTAACTTCGTATTATTTCCCATCATCAATATATGTAACAGCGCAATACATGTAGACATATCATAGTATAAACCCCGAAAATATCATGAGGTGACACACGTGTTTTATAACCTGTCTCTCCTTCATTTGTGAATAGCACATAATCAATAGTTGGCATGCCAAATACATGATTAACCACATATGCTACAACAGTTAATTCAGGAAGGAGTGTTGATCCTGCCTCCAGAAAATAGTTCTAATCTGTGTAAATTTAGCCCATTGGAGCAAATTGTCAAACCGAAAAGCTTTACGGTTTACTACATATTATATTTGATATGCTCAATCAACGTGGATTGGAAGGGATTGTTGTCTACTCCAGCATGCGGTCCCTTTCTAATTGGTGTCAAAGTAGTCGTTAGCTTACCTGCATAGCAACGTCGACGTTGGAATTCTGGAAATTCAATATTCAAAGAATTAATGCCAAGTAGTATCACTTCAATAGAAATCTTTCCTCCCATTGACAGATTTTGCGACGGGGCCAATGTTGCATGCATCTGAATAAGTACTGATGCATTAGTAAATTATCTAGAAATATGGCATTTTATGTGACGTGCTGCGTATTCCGATACATGTAGGTACAGATATTTCCCCTAAGTCATCAAGCGAACTGTTCAGGACAATGCGGATTTGGATAGTTATTTATACTTGCGATATGCGCAGTTAGTAACGATTACTCCATAGAACATCTAACATCTCTGGGGAACGAGCGAATCTATGTTTAGCATTCCAGATAAAATATTATCCATATATGACAACTGGCCAGTGCATTACTCGCATAAACGCAAAACACATTTAAACCTTAATTTGTCACCGTCTGTGAACGTGGACTAATAAGTCAAGCTACGGCTAGTATGCCTGAATACTCTTATGAATGGAGGATACTTTTTATCCAACCATCACAAGGCGGTATAATCAACTATGTGGTGTGTATGCTGACGTAATAATCAACGACGCCATGAATAACGTTGTTGGGTTCATCATGAACACTTAACTGATGACGTGCTAAGGGTTATTGTGCGAATTGTATGTCTTTATTGTTTAAAGCACCCATGATATTATAATTATGGGAATTCAATATTCAAAGGATTGATGCCAAGTTGTATTGCTTCAATAGATGTGTTCCTCGTATTGACAGAGTTTACGACATAACCAGTGTGCATTCGTCTGAGTAATAACTGCTGCATTGGCCAAGTATCTGGAAATATGTCATTCTGTTTAGCGTGCTATGTATTTCGATGCAGGTATGCAGTCATGGACATTGCGATGTGGATTTGAAAGATTATTTAGACTCACTGTGTATCCGGAGTAAGTGGCAGTTACTCATTATAAACTGCAACGTCTCTAAGGAACGAGCACAGCTATGCTTAGCATTCCAGACTCAGTAGTATCCATATATAATAACTGGCCAGGGTGTTACTAACATACACATAAACACATCTTAGACAATGATTTGGTACCTTCTGTGAACTAGTTATGCACCCAGAATAATAAATCGATCTACCCCTAATCTGTCTAAATAATTAGATGAATGCAGGATTCCGGTGTATTCATCCATCGTACACGTCATACTCAAGTACGTGATGTGCATGCGGACGTAATACTCAATGACGTCATGAATGTAGATACGTTCGTTACGAACGCTTAATTGATGACGGACTAAGCATTGCTCTATGAATTATATATCTTTACTATTTAATGAACATGTTGTTTAATATTGTGAAACTAATTTGACTGGACGCTTTTGCTGCCATAGACAACAACAGCGATGAGCCATAATAGTTTCAAAATATTCAACAGCGTACCTGTATAGTTTTTTCTCTGTTTCTGCTTTACAATTTTTCATGAATGTTATGGCCATGGTTGATGTACATTGATAGATATAAGTGTGTGTAGAATGTAGTCCAGTGAGGATATATATCGGAGTGGCCTCATCTTTCTACAAGTTTGTCGCATTTTACTACTCTAAGTTATGCATTTTGATACGTTCCCAGGTTGGAACTTATTGCAAATTCTTGTTCGTTCACTTTGTTTTGTTGCCAGTCCTTTACTTTAGTACATTATTCACAGAGCCTTACATATTCGCCATTGTCCTTCGTCTATTTTCCATCAGAATTTGCTTCCCAAACAATTAATAATTCGCTGTACCCTAGAAACCAATTATCAATCCCCAATGTAATGTTATTATATGTATGCTATTAAGCACCACCCTATCCCAACCCCACCCCACCCAAAGCCACCCCATCCCCACCCCCACCCCGCAGCCCCCACCCCAAACCCCACCAACAGAGCTCCCTCATCCCACCCCACCCGCGCACCCGGCAGATTAAGCGTGTCTTAACACAGCCAATAATAATGACACGCTCCGCAATTCAGAGTTACTCAGCCCGAACATCGTGTATTTGTTTTATGGGGGAGACATCCACATTGAACAGTGATGACTGCTGTGTAAATGATCAGCACATAGTCGTCAATAGAGACTTCGCTTGACTTTATTACGATGCACAAAATAATCAACATAGTCCTAGATAACCAGTCAATGAACGTCGTGGCTGATTTAATCCATCATGATAAGCTAAAACTACTAAAAGCGAACTAGGTACATTTAACTTGGGAGTATGCGGAACAGAATTTAGTTGAAACGTGGTACTGGTTTTAGAGCAGAATTATCAGCATCATAACTTACAGGCAGGCACACACAGCAAGGTACACATGTATAATCATTTATCCCTATACTGTTCTACTCAGGACACAACAATAGTCGTTACACGGGTGTTTATTTCATTTGCTGCGGGCATTGCTTTTCAGAATCACGAAGCTATTCGGTATGCACTAATTGGTGACCAGGGTATGTATGCTCCATTCGTCACCGTTCCGGCCAGGATACGAGAGAATGTAATTATCATTAACCAGTTTCCAGTATTGGCCATCGTTGTTAAATAATGAGGTTGTACTCTAGTAATCGTGTTAAGACGAATTATATTTTGCCAGTGAGACAACACGGGGACAAATGTGCATGAGAAGGGTGTTTGAAGTGTAGTGTGTTAACGGATATGGGCATTAACATGACAGTTTTAATCCAAACTAAGTTACATATACATTCTAGATACACCTGTTTTGTATGATGAAAACCAGAGGAATAGGGTTTATTCATGGTTGGGAACCTTCACTCGATGGAGTCGATTATGTATACATCCATTATCTAACTCAAGTCATATTTCAACCCAGTATGAGCCAACGTCAACATAGACTATATCCATTGTGTATCTAGACATGAACAGATCGTCATGTTCAGGTGTCAGACCATCCAATATCAGACTAAACAGGTACATGAATAACAAGATGGCATGAAACACATTCCAACAGAGGATGACTACATCTTCGTTTTCTAAACATGAACGAGAACGGTCATTTGAATCGCATGGTGGTAGGTTTTTAGGTTTGGTCTTGTGTGAATTTCCTGGCGGATTTCATTGCTGCATTAAGGTAGCTAGTTACAATTACAGGTAATAGACCATCTCACTGTGGGAAACCGATTGATGTCTCAAACTATGCACACTTGACTGACGTGGCTCATACTCTCAGATTGGTGTCTGCAAGTAGTAGTCTTACTAGTTATAGCTCATCTGCCTTGCAACTAGTCTGGCCTAGTATATCTAGGATATATGTTCGTTTAACTATGTCGAAGGCCAGTGGCATATCAATGCACATTTTGTGGAAATCCCAGTGCTTGGCCATGCCTATTGGCACAAGCATGAGTTTAGCCCTTACAATGTCTGCGCAGCTGCGTCCACATTTAAAGCCACTTTGACATGATCCGGTGAAGTCATCGATATTGTCTCCGATGTGGGATAGAGTAACATTGGATAGGATTTTCCATATGCTGTTGAGGAGCATAATGGGCCGCAGATTGTCTGAGGGCCATGCGGTTTCTTGGGCTAGTGTTGTGCTATACGGGTGCCTTGGCCAACATACTCGATGGGAGGGTGGTGCACAAATGCTGAATTTGTTAGGTGCGTTATCGGTTTTGGAGATAATGCCACTTACATATTTGAATAGTTCATTGCCCCTGCCATCGGGATGCACGCCCATTTTCAGGGCTTTGAGTTCCTTCCAAACTTCTGCTGTTTTAATTCGTTCTAGTAATGGAATGGGGGTCTCCTGAGAACGGGTGCAAGGGTTCATCATCGTTTCCAGTGAATTGTTTCTTGAACCATTGAACTATTTCTATATAAAATTGGCATTGCTTTGAACGAGGCAAACAAATAGCTGTAGTGCAATGCCAATGAATGTGGAGATGAAATGGAACATCAACACAATGTTCAATAGATGATCAGTGCCCTCTCTATTGCCTTGATACCATTAGCAATTTTGTTCTTGACTTCGTCGCTCATAGTGTTAACCAGGACATCACAGCATCTGGCGCACATATAAAAGTTAATATCAGTCTACCCAATGTTTGCAGAATAGTTAAAATAATACCTCATTCTCAAAATCATGAATATATGTAGCTATTCACACAACACACCACTGATTCGCTTAACATCATTACATCGATCTGCCTGCCATCTATTGCAGTACCTACATGCACATTGTGACATTCTCACTCTGGGAACCATTGTGCCATGTTCAAGTTAACATAATCTGGACAGCAGATCCACCAATTCCGATTAGGTGTTTGCTTTAATGTTAGTGTTATGCTTCTTTCGAATTCAGTCCGTGACCATAGACAGCAATATGTGACCAAGGATTCATGACAATTTTCACACAATATGATCTCATCTGTACAATACAGTTTTCATATGTTTGTTTGGAGAATTATTAGACAATCCAGTAAATTGACTTAGACTCAGAGCAATTGTGTCAATCTTAGTGAGGTTTTGACATGGTTCTGATCAGTTAATTGGATATGCAGATCTAGTAAGGGGCGTGATGTGGCAGCTGCCCAAAGGATAATTCACCATTAATTGATTATCAGAATGGCAGATCGCTGATTGTAAACATACGTTTATGGCACAACTCTAAAATAATTCTTTTGTACTTTTATCATAAGGGTTTCATCAGAAATAATGAGCAAGTGATTATATTATATTTCCTTGTTTGTTCGTGTGTATGACGCATCTACAAGAAATCGGTTACAGAACCCTATATATAATGCAATGCGATCCCACATATAACAGCCGCTGTTAGATAGTATTTTGTGATAATTTATCAGAAATGAAAGCTCAAATGGAATATTGCTAAATAGGGAAAGTAGTTATAAGATTTCCAAAATCAAATGGTATATTCCTTGCACGACAATCACATATAGTAGTGGCACTTAGACGCAATATACATGTAGCATTTTAGTGAGTTGCCATATTATTTTGATGATGTCGTCGAGCCAAACCATTACAATACTACAAACATTTACACCTAAGGTAATTATAAACACACATCTTAAAGAACCTTGTATTTAGAGAGGATGCAATTTGTGTTCAAATATTTAAGTTTTCATTCAAAATTAATTCAATTGTTTCTTGACTACCAATACTACCTATCTAACCCTCGACAATGCACATAAAAGGGTTATGTTAAAAGGAACATTATCTGCCAACAAGACAATATATAACCTGAGAAGGTGGATGTTTAAAGTTGGGTGTTATATGTCTTGGGAACTTGCAATCATAATTTCTGCTGTCTAATCTATGTCGACAGAAGCACGTGCCATGGCAGAATTATACAAATTTTATGATAGATAACTTCCATTTAGAAGACTCAACTTTTGGAATATGTCAGATGCAATGTAGGGATACTTGTATTAGCTATATGACTTGTTTTCCATTGAACATGATGTGGCATTAAATAGGTATTGGATCATGCGCAATCGTCCAATCTAACCATCATTTTATTCAGCTGAATGGGCTGATCTCTTCATCCCCAATACCCATGTCACACGTGCCAGATTATTGCATACAGCTTAATTGGAATTTCGATGCTTTCCATCTGCTTCTACATTATATATATTTCATAAAATAATATTTATATTTGAAGCAAATTGCTAAATGTAAGGCTGCGTGTATGGTAACCCATTGCGATTATATGATAGCCTGTTTCAATCGGCCAGCGTTGACAAATTATTAATAATAAACAAATTGCGAAACTGTTTTAATTAGCTGCATAGATTTTGGAAAGTCTGCTATCTTTAAGCCTGTTTGTAATCATGGCATACTATAATTGCTAGATGTAGTTCTCTCACTGTGCTTTATACTGAATGATCTGTAAATGCAATTCCTCTCATCCTTTGCTTTTCTACATGATCTGTACATATATCCATGGCTATTATTCCCTTTCTGTCTTGCAGTTTCCATAATCAATTGACAAATCAATTTATAATTGAATTTCAATAGAAACGAGTTGTCAATTCCCATTATAATGCTATTGTCCATACGTTAGCAAAGCCCCACACAAACCGCCATGTATTGATCAGGAGAATACAGTATTAAGACAATCATCCTCAGACAATAATAATGACATTCTCCTCGATTCAGGGTTACTCAACTGTAGAGAAGTTCTCACGCACATCACTTGTTTGATTTAGATAGCAGCACATTTAGAAATATCCAGAATCGAGAAAGCAGACCAATTGGCAAAGGCAGGTGGTACGTGCCTACAGACGAGAATGTGGAATTTTTCCTGGCGTATCACTGCAGAGATTGATCTCTCAGAGAAATGGCAAGCAAATCAGATGCTTGAGTAGAGAACTGAAAAGGCTGAGACAGTATTACACTGGATCCCAGCCCATGTATGAATATATGGATACGGGAAAGCAGATCAGCTGGCAAATGAAGGTGGCACGCAACAACAGACCAGCAACGCAATCTCCTCTGGAGTAAACATGACTCCGTTGCAGAAGATATTCGGGAAGGAATGGACTACTCTAAACAAATGATGTAAGACCAAATCAGGTGTCGTAATATTCTGCCTGAAACACTGTCTGCGGGCCCACATAAACGCATTGGACACGCAGACAGAGACGGCAACCTGCAGGAGAGGAAATGCTAACCCTCCACTTTAAGAGGAAGGAGGTATGGCCCGATGAGATTGAACTTGAGACCAAGTTGTGGGGAATGGTAGCCAACCTCTGGCATGACTACACACATTTTTACATCCGTTGAACTGAAGATATAAACACGTCTAGTCGAAGGCAGAAGAAGAAGGCGAAGAAGAGGAAGAAGAGGGAGAAGAAGAGGATGGTGAAGAGGATGGTGAAGAAGAAAATATATTGGTATACCTACAATGGAATGGGCATTTTGTTTGTGACTTGGATGTATGCTAGTATCCGTACATGATTCCAGTATTTCAATCTGTAGTATTGGATTGAGATAGAACAATTGATATGCAGACATGCAGATCCGATTACAACACCATCTTCCACCGGGACAAGGGTACAGTAATATATTACAATTCCTAATCTGAATAAATCAATAACACGACTGTCTCAATGGGAATCACATTTTTTACAATTTATTGAAGACCTCTATCAATATGACAAAAACAATAGTTCTTCTGCTGCTACTATTGCTGTTATGTTTATGCACCTGGCCTGCGATAGATCAAGCAGTCTCCGGAGACATGATTGTGGATGCAAGATATGGTGAGATTTCAAAGTCGATAGCGTAATATTGTATCGACATCGTCTGGGTATATATCCCAGCGTGAATTTGAGATGACAGAAAAGTCATCTTTGGTGTTAAGTTGTTAGTAAAAGTCATTACATCGACAGCTAGTCATTTGGTTTCCGGCCATTAACTTGGCAGCGTTAACAAATCCATAAACCGATCATCATCAATGGATTGAAACAGCACTCAGTTAAATGCAATGGGTAGAAGCTGGAATGACATGACACATTGTTGTGTTCTAAGAAGTAAGAGGAAACAAGCAGGAGTCTGCCTCTGAAGAACTGGAGTATGGTATAGGAAAGAACACACCTGGAAGAGAATATATGCACGTTTGTACACATACACCATGACAGTCTTCTAGTATGCAGCCGTCTGCTGTATTCAGAGAGGTACAGATTGGCACATAAACTTACTATATAGAGCTACGGGAAATCATGTTAAATAATTTGAATACATCTTGATTGAAATTCGTCCTCCGTCAGGAACCACAGTTCCAACATGTATTGATGTTTACTATGGTAGCTCATAATAGTCTATTAAGAGACTAGTTAGAGAGTTATGGATTACTTTTCGTAAACGTCACATGTCCAATGGCAGATCATTTAGCATCTGGTTGCTGAGATTACGATAATACGATCATGCAATTTAATGTATCCTTACAATACGTTAATTGACTGTATGTTGGCGCATGCCATGTGCTCTGTTGTAATTGTAGTGTCAATTATTCCGAAGCACTGTTAGTTCTTTGTTATGCCCCTACCGTCTTATCCTTATCAGAAGTTGGCACACGTAATATCGACAATGTATTGGATTATCCTGGAAGCTGCAAGTAAGTGATAATGGAATGTTAATCATAGTGGTGGCACATACATTAAATTAAAACTTAGACTCTGAACACAGTATGGCCATACACAACCAAGGAACAGCTTGCGAATTGTAGCAAATCCCCACATGCAATGCCTGACTACGTATTTGTCAGAACTCTTTATGTCAAGGTGATTTAACGCATATTCAACAATAAATTATTGTACTTGTTGAACATAATGCAAGCAATACATACGCCAAGAGTTGCCTGGTCCCACCTCAACACATTATACTAATATGTAGTAATGTGGGACAACCTATGCAATGTATGCGTTTGCAACACGAATATGTCCACATGTTAAACTTTGTCGGAATGAACCATTTCTCTAAAACAATGTTTAATTCACCTTTCAATTGTTAGCTATGCCCCGCCAATCTTTAGCCACGCCCCACCCACAACTCGCTCGTACTAGAATATATCGATCTCTGAACTATCCAACTATACATTTCCAGAAAACCATATAGATAAGCTATTGCATATTTTGAAACTAGTTTGAGTCAGATTAGTTTTTAAATATTCAACAGCAGGTTTATTAAATGGTAGAGACATACAATTCGTACAACGTGACGGACTATTACGAGTTAAAGACCGGCCAAATATAATCATTTATAACGCCATGCTTCATACAACTTAGCTGATTATGGCGTCATATGATGGATTCTCTGGGAAGGTGAATTATGTCGCTATTTAGAGCCTGGGTTGGCTGTGGTTGGTGACGGAATGGGCTCCACATATGAGCGTAGATAATTAAATAGTACTATGTAAGTTATTATTCCTGTAATATTTATGCGTTGTGGGTATTTAGGGAATACATGTGTGTTGCTGTTTTTTGGTTTAAGAATATAATTTATGATGATTCTCCTTCACGCGCTGACGCTAATACCACTGGACCCAACACATGCTTCTTTTATCCTCTGAGGACACGCCGTGGATGAGGTACCTAATTATTGATTGGCCTCTATTAAGAGGTCACCTATTTTATGACCACATATTGGTACTCCTTGAGGTGGCAACTTAAGACAGCTTTGAGTGTAGGATATGAATTCCGATAATAAAACCTCCTCCATTACGCCATCAGTGGCTTACACTCAGGCGCTGGAGCCTTTGCCGAACGGAATGGCGCAAAAATGGACCATATGCACGCGACATCTCTGTATACAGCTGCACTTTATGACTTGGTAACATCAAATGTCTCATGACCTTGCCCCAGTCGTTTATAGCCGTCCCACAATTCATTATCTTCCAAAATTGGTAATTGTATGGAAAGTATTCCACCATGCGAATAAATTGCAAAGCGTAAATCATCTAGCCGCCATTATTTTTGTCCTCTAGCACCTTGTAGGCGGCGGAGAATATAATTATTTTTGTTGGACAACATGGTATGTGGCTTGGAACATAATATGACGCTGGAGAAGTATTAATGTGCTCCAATGGACCAACACCTATTTGCCTTTCAAGTGTGATTTAAACGAAGGAGAGCCACTCCAATGTGTCCATCCACACCATTGGGGATAGAATTGGATGTTTCGATAAGATACATTTACTCTTCAGGAGGTAGCGATGGCAAAATTACGTTCTTAAAAAAAGTTTGTATCATAATTGGTATTCCAACATTCATTTAGTCACGCATTCATACATGTATATCTATCCGTCCGTTCATGCAATAGTATTAGGCACTGCGCAGTTTTATCGCCAGCATTTCCCCCACATTTCTATCATGAAACAATTTATAATTGTTGTCACTGTTAACCAATCTAATCAGTACGCATCTTTTGTCTCGACTCAATCATCCACAAATAATATGATGTCCAAGGATGTATATGCTTTAAAATCAAGTTAAACTGAAGCAATTTTCCATGCATTGCCAATGACCGATGTTAATTGCTAGTCTAATTGCAGGTGGATGATCGTGTTCACACCACCTCACAGCCTATATAAGACGTGTCCACTGGTTATTAAGCTAGTACATGTGATGTGCATTGAGGTGTGCATGTTAAAATGGTGGTAGTTGAACTCGGGGCAGAATTTGGGGAACACGTGTGGAATCCAGGAAATTCCAGAGCGCCGAAGATGCTCCAAAATCTTTGATTAATTCCGTTTATACGTAATGAGTTCGCTTGGTATGGAGACTGTGGTGTCGCCTGTGTTTGCCTTAATTAGGAAAGATGCCACTAGTCATAATTAGGTGCGTGTGAATATAGACCAGCTATCGCATGAATACGTGCTTAATTGCAAATAATTACACCGGGAGGATTTAGGCGTTGCCACGTACATATCGAGTTAATGGACCGTTTCAGTTTATGCATCCACCAGCTGGTGCCAAGTGACGTGAAGGATGCCGCCATAATTATGGCATGAATGTCTTGATGTAGTCCGTCGTTAACGTTTACTACGGTGTACAAATTGTATGCTGTTACCATTTAATAATCATACTGTTGAATATTGTTTAACTATTCTGAATCGGTGCTGTTGCTTCCTATGGCGGCAACAGCACCCAGTCAATAACTGGTTTCAAAATATTAAAACGCTAACCTGTATACTTTCTGGAACTTGATTCTCAGAAGTTCAGGGATCGATTGATGCCAAGACTAGCGCCGTGTGGGTGAAACTTAGCTAAAGATGGGCGGGGCACAGCTAAAAGTGGAAAGTTCCATTAAGTGTGTAACTAAAATGTATCAGTATAAGTATATTGTATGTAGCTTTGCACTTCTCACCGGGCGTGCTATTCTGTACAAATTATATGCAGTATGTATTCAGATTCAGATGATTTTATGTTTATTTCCTTAGGCACTAATTACATTATTATTTTGTGAATATGTTATTATAACCTCTTGATAACAGCAATCAGACAATGAGCGCGTGTGCACATGCCATATTATTCATTATACTCATTATGCGTTGCATGCTTTATTGCCACACGTGTTTTTAAATGCGTGCATGTGAACATTACATTCTGATTCTCACTACTATCACGTTGCCCAGTCATTAGAAACATTGACTGTACTGGCAGTCATCTGAGGAAACAAGTATTAAATTTGGAGAACAAGAATGCCATTGCACGCTACTGAAACATGCCAGGTGTTCTCTGAGAGAAAGATGGATAATTGACCGTTCCAATTTTAGCTATGTCCTGCCCATCTCTAGCTAACCTCCACTCCCAGGTCGCCCGTGGTGGGATCGATCGATTCATGAAATTTCCAAAAAAAGCTATACAGGTAAGCTGTTAAATATTTTGAGACTAATTTGACCTATGGCAGCAACATCGTCCAGTCAAATTAGTTTCACAATATTCAACAGTATATTTATTAAATGGTAAAGACATACAATGCGTACAACGTGTCGCACTATAAAGCGTTAAAGAAAATTGTATCGATTCATTCATGATGACATGGTTATGGTGTTATCTAAAAGGGCCCATGCATCTCAATGGCATGCTATAACCTGGTAAAATAATGGACTAGATTCAATGCTGGTACGTTTTAAAATAAACTGCTATTATATTTTAGAATGATACGATAAGCACAGTTAATCTTAACAAGTTAACTACCATCATTGAATCGTCAGATTATGTGGTTTGTTATATCATCACATATATAGGCAAACAAGAACATGCACAGTTGTACCAACATATCGAGTAAATGGTTGTTGTTGCTGTAGTGGTATTTATGCGGATGTCTGCTGGCACAACTGACACAGTTTCGCATTTTCTTAAATGTGCTATTACAGAACTGTAATAACTAATGTTATTGTTATATTTATATTGACAGGGGAATATGTTCCTATGTTGCCAGTAATAGCTAACCCATGGCACAATAGATATTGTAATTCACATAGCCGGTAAGAAGTAATGTGATGGGTATATTTAACATAATGGCAATTCACCTTCCAGAGTACTCACCCATCATATGACGTGATAATGAACTGCGTGATGTGTACAATGACATCATAATGAATGACGTCGATAAGTACGTCACGGACGCATATTTAAAGACGGTCTATGCGTTTTTGTACAAATTGTTTGCTTTTACTATTTGATAAATGGTCTGTTGAATAGGCAGCAACAGCACCCAGTCAAATTAGCTACAAAATATTCAACAGCTTCCTTCTACAGTTTACAGAAAATTGATAGCTAGGGCATTCTGGGATCGATCAATCCCAACGCGGCGAAATGTGGGTGAAGCTTAGCTAGTGATGGGCGGGGCATAGCTAAAATGGAAACGTCCATTGAACACAGCAACAGATCCCGGACAAATTAATTCTAAAATATTCAATAATATACTCTACAGTTGCTTTTGAGATTTTTGATAGTAATGAGAAAAACGTTAATCTGGCGGCAGTGACGACGTTAGCATGGCATGATAATTTAGCCACATCGTATCCTCAGCATAGCACATCTAAATCAGGTTCTGTATAAGCCATTTCGTTCTGCATCCTCAACATGATACATTAGAACAGGCAAAATATGTACGATCTTGAATACACATACACATGTGAGTGATATGTATTGCTGTCTCTCAGTCAAATTTTTCAGAATCATCCATCTGATCTTGCCAAGGTAATAAATCATTAGAAATATTATTACAAAATATGTGGAATAAAATGCGTTACACTTGAAATAGAAGTAACTATTCGAATGTAGCAATAGTTTATCTCAAGTTGTTCCAAAAATAAAACCACCTATGTGTCTCTTCACCTCTCGCAGATTCGGAAATTTGTTTGATTGTCGTCACTCGCCACAACTATATAATCGGAAACCGTGCTGCTGTAATTTGTTTAATGTAAATCTCGAAGATACATATAAAACATGATTTTGGTACGGTCATTGCATACTTCTACCTTTCAGAATTGGAGCAACGCATATTAAATTCGACATTAAATGTGTGACGTCAATCGATATCTGTACAGAGGAAGGAAATCATTTTTTATGGGTCATCTTTATGCTATTAGACATTCGTTATCAATTGCATTGGCATCTTGGGCTCATAGGTGCTAAAGTGCTGAATCTTGCTTCACACATTTTCTGCACTATGTCAGCATGTATCCAAGCGAATGTGTATACATCACCAGGCTAGCACTTAGACTAAGCGAGTCCTGATTTCTTGAGGGCACCTCGTATTACGCTTAGCAGATTTATGCACTGCCGTCCTCTCCTGGCTTTGTATTTGCTGGCTCCGAGTAGGGCGAATTCCAAGGCTCTCTGTGCTGGTGTCTCTTCTGGCATCCTTAGCACATGGCCAAACATGGCGCATCTTTGCTGGGCGACTTTTACAGACTGAGGCGACGCATTACACATCTTGTATAGTGAATCGTTGGACATTATGCTGCCTGGCCATCGGTGTCCAGTGATAGTGCGTAAGTGTTTGCGGTGGCAGGCATCGAGTTTTCTAGAGCTGCCTTTGGAGCTGCCCAGCTGTTAGAGTTATACAGCATCAAGGATACGCAGGTTGCATTGCATAAACGTAGCCTCTTTATCAAGTGCATCTTTGATCTGCGAATCCATAGCTTCCAGAAGGACTTGAAAGCTATGTTGTCCGTGACACAGCATGCATAAATGTCAGCAATACTACAAAGCAGTGAGCCCAGGATTTTACTTTTCCTCCATGGTTCGCCGCTACGAAGTGGGTTGTCATTTTCTATAGTGGCATGCTTTATCGATAGGTATGTGTGGGTGAACTCTGTTTTGGATTCATTCATAAAGAGATTCTCAATTTTTAGTTTGCTTGCAGCTATTTGGAGAAGTTCGTCAAAGGGTTTCTTTTCCTCGTCTATAGAAGTCCACATCGTCGGCATATTCCATCTCTAGCGGCATGCCCAGTATTGAGACTGGGTGTTTGGCCCTGTGGGACCGTAGACCATCTCCCTATGCTCTAGCAGATTGCTCGTGGTGCATCTTTGGTACTATATCAAGAAAGGCTTTCTTTCTCTCATGACACAATTTCTGAAAGGAATATAGCCTGTAAGTCTGATTCATTATCAAATGTAGTTCTATTGTTTCTAAATCTTACTCTTCTAACCGTGAACACGCTATGTTTGTAGGTTCTAAAGGCACATCATCTCAGTAAATACAGCATCGGAGTTGGCAGCTAGCAATATAGTCGCAATTCTAGTTTCAACTCAAATTCACCACACGCAATCTATCAGCAATGTGAACCTTACCTTGGCAGGCAAGTACCATACACTGTACGAATTTAACATTTCTCATTGTGAACAATCCGAAGAAACCATGCATTCAAGACACCTAGCCTTTGCTTGATTAGACAACTAGTCATCATCAGAATACAATGCAATTTTTTCACCAACATATACAATTGTGGTAGGGTAATAGTGATGAGCATTGTGTAATTGCATTATGCCCAATAATGGATATACCAAGCGTGGCTGCTTTTTAACACACATGATGGGTGCCTGAAAGAATATGCCAATTTATCAATATCCTTCATGTTATGCTCGGCTCAAACATTCACAGATATAAAGAATCTAGCTCAATATCAAGGAAGGCAGACCTCCCTGAATGTCCAGATGCATTTCTTTCTCATTCTAAGCAAATGCCTAACACTATTACCGAATGGCAGAAATAGTGAGACAATTGACCAAATCTAAATAGAATCCAGGCGTTGTGCATCATTGCGCAATCCGCCTTAATGCTTCACTCGATAATAGCCGACGTCAAAGCTTCGTGAAAGAAGGCTTACCAAGTGTAATCTATCAAGCTACATTCTGTGCCAGTCTGGACCTGGCATGTGCAATCAACGTAGTAACACATTAGTAACTAGACTTTTTACTCCTGCTAAATGCAAGATACATGCTATTCAATGCAGCAAAATAACCAGACATGCTGGATAGTTGCAAAATAATTTGATTGAAGATCGTTGCTGCTTAATCACGTGCCGGATTATCTGAAAGTAGATTACATTATACGACACAATGCTATTCTGGGTACAGGAGGAAAATAGAATTAAAACTGTAAACTGTTTTCGATTCTTATTAAGTCTCCCAAAGTGTATCTAAATAAAAGTGATGTTATTGATAATGTAATACTATTTTTAGTATGGTGCTATTCAGACATCGTTTATATAGAATCCTCTCGTTCCTCTTGATGAGAAACAGTATTGCTTGCATGTAGCTTGTTTGTGGATGTGCCTTTGCAATGGGTAGACATTATATTGGTGATATTGTTGCTGCTGTTGCTGTCATGTACATGTGTTGATGACGCTGATGCTCCGCTTGCTGCCATTGCTTGCTGCTCCTGCTGTTACGATTAATGTTGCTACTGTTTCTGTCATGTACATGTGTTGATGAAGCTGCTGCTTCGCTTGCTGGCATTGCTTGCTGCTCCTGCTGTTACGGTTAATGTTTCTGCTGTTGCTGTCATGTACATGTGTTGATGACGCTGATGCTCCGCTTGCTGCCATTGCTTGCTGCTCCTGCTGTTACGGTTAATGTTGCTGCTGTTGCTGTCATGTACATGTGTTGATGACGCTGATGCTCCGCTTGCTGCCATTGCTTGCTGCTACTGCTGTTACGGTTAAGGTTGCTGCTGTTGCTGTCATGTACATGTGTTGATGACGCTGATGCTCCGCTTGCTGCCATTGCTTGCTGCTACTGCTGTTACGGTTAAGGTTGCTGCTGTTGCTGTCATGTACATGTGTTGATGAAGCTGTTGCTCAGCTTGCTGCCATTGCTTGCTGCTACTGCTGTTACGGTTAATGTTGCTGATATTGTAGCTTTTGTTGAAGTTGCTGCTTGTGCCTTTCTTCCCGCTGCTCCTGTTGTTGTTGCGTTTGCTGTTGCCGTTGTCGTTGATATTGTTGTTGTTGTCGTCGTCGTTGTTGTTTTTGTCGTCGTCATCGTCGTCGTTGTGTTGTTGTTGTTTTTGTTGTTATTGTTGTTGTTGTTGTTGTTGTTGTTGTTGTTGTTGTTGTTGTTGTTGATGATGAGGTTGCTGTTGTTTGTGTTTTTGTTGTTGTTGCCGTTGCCATCGTTGTTGTTGTTGTTGTTGTTGTTGTTGTTGTTGTTGCCTTTATTGTCGTCGTCGTCGTTGTTGTTGTTGTTGTTGCGGCCTTTGTTGTCGTCGTCGTGTTGTTGGTGTTGTTGTTGTTGTTGTTGTTGTTGTTGTTGTTGTTGCTGTTGTGAGAGGTTTTCCCATTGCTTTTCTTAAGGTTGTTGGCGCTATGCACGGTGCTATAGATACTATTGCTTTTGTTGCTACTAAATCTTACACCATGTGTTATTGGTTTCTTGACTATGTTTTTATCCCTATCGCAAAATTCATATGCAATGCCAGAAATAGTATGGCAGTGCAACACCTTTAAATTCTTTGCATGGAGCGATCACATTCTTGATAAAATGTTGTTAGAATTAAATTGTCCACGCGTACATAGGTTTTCTGAACATCAATTCAATCTATCGGTTTCAGTATGATACACCGATCTGAAAGCTCCATTTCCCAGTCACTATGTCATAGCTTTCTGAATTTCCACTAATCGGATTTGCTGCGAGCTGAATATGAGACATATCGGATTTAATTTGCCTAAGAGCTAATTTTATCATAAGATATATTTCCTTCAAGATACTCATGATTTAATTACATTGAAGTATGTCTTAAATGAGCAATGCGTGCAATGCAAATCATAAGTTTAATTATGGCATGGCCTCCTGTACACGTCGCTTGTTATAGACTGATTGTGCGTGCGCATCCCATGTTGTAGTTCATTCACTAACATTTCCAGCTGTGCACGATGTGTGTACGCATGTATCCTACAGCTCAGTGTCTATTCACAATGTTGTAATAGCAATATGCTATTTTCTTGTTCTGGTTTATTTATCTTATATTGTTGCCCCGTGCATGTACGTGTGCAGGATTACATGTATACACATGCCGGTCCTTATATGAATTGTTATCAGTATAAACATCGCTCTAGCAGGAATATCTGACTATTAGCTTCATATTATCTCCCATCATCAATATCTGTAACATCTCAATGCATGTACACATATCGCTCATACGGTTTCTAAATATCATGAGGTGACAGGCTTTTCGTTACAGTGTCTTTACTTCTTTTGTGAATAGAGCAGACTCGAGACGTGCCATGCTAAATAAATGATTAGCCGCATATACTGCAATAGCTAATTCAGGAATAGGATGTTGCCTCCAGATAATATTTCTTATCTTTCTAAATTTAGGCCATTGGACTCAAGATGTCAAAAAATAATTCTTTACGATTTACTAGGTATTATATATATAATATTCTGAACCAAATGTGATAGGAAGCTGTTGATGCCTACTACGGCAGAAGGTCGCTCTCTAATTGTTTTTTTTAAAAGTCGCCTGCTTACTTGTATAGCAACCTTGGTGTTGGGATTCTGGGAAGTCGGTACTCAAAGGAACAATGCCCAGCAATATCGCTTCAATAGATGTGTTTCCTCCTATTGGAATATATTGAGACAACGCCAGTGTTGCATTCATCTGATTAATTAACGATGCATTAGTCAATTATCTGGAGATGTGTCATTCGCTGTGACGTGCTGTATAGATCGAATAGCAACGTAAAAGATTGGAAGCAACACACGTAGAATAAAAAACATCATTTGCAATAAGTCCCAACTTGAGATCGTATCTGTTCAATATGCGTAGCTTCGAGTAATAAAGCGTGGCACACAATATAAGTATGTCTATACCAAATTATGCCTTATCAAAAATCTCGAAATTTGGTTGAAAGATGAGACCACTCTAATATATATATATATATATATATATATATATATATATATATATATATATATATATATATATATATATATATATATATAATATATATATATATATTAGAGTGCTCTCATCTTTCCACCAATTTCGAAATTTTTGATAAGGCATAATTTGGTATAGACATAATTATATTGAGTGCCACGCTTTATTACTCGAAGCTACGCATATTGAACAGATATGATCTCAGGTTGGGACTTATTGCAAATGATTTTTTATTCTCCGTGTGTTGCTTCCAATCTTTTACGTTGCTATTCGATTCACAAAGCCTTGCATATTCGGCATTGTCCTCCATCCACTTTCCAAAAGAATTTGCTTGCCAACTAATTTCTATTTCGATAAACCCTAGAAAGCAATTATCAAGCTCCAATGTAATGTAATTATATGCATACTATCAAGGTCCTCCGACACCCACGAGATTAAGTGTGCCATAAGACGATCTATACACAGACAATAATAATGATATTCTCTAATATTCAGAGTTACTCAGCTGTTGACCCGAATATCGTTTATTTGTCTTAGAGGAGAGACATCAACTGGGAACTGTGATGGCCGTAGTGTAAATGGTCAATGAATAGTGGTCAATCAAGTGAAGGTATTATGGTAAAAGCACTGATAAATATCAGCATAACCTAGATAAGCACTCAAGGAACGTCTTGGCTGCTTTAATCCAATATGACAAGCCGTGGCTACTGAACACAAATTAGATACATCTAACTGTTGTTGTTTGCAACGGTGTGCAGCTTTTAGTGCAGCATTATCAACATTCTAACTTACACACAGACACGTCCAAGCAATACTCATTTATCCCTATGATATTCGTTGACTTAGTGCGTATTTCCTTTACTCCGGTTTTTCGGTATGTACTAATTGCTGACCAGGAAATATATGCTCCATGCACCAATGCAATGAGAGCAATGAATTACTGAATGGTCTATAACAGCTCGTCCTTACAAAACGTGATACTGACCAAGATAGGAGAGAATGTAATTGTTATTAAACAGCCCGCAGTACTGACCGTCGTTGCTAGATGATGAGATTGTTATCCAGTTATTGTCTTAGGAAGAATTAGCCTTTGCCAGTGAAATAGCACAGGACACAAATGTGTATGAGGATGGTGGGTGATGTGTAGTGTGGGGACAGAGGCAGAGCTTTAACATGGTGGTGTTCATCCATGACATCTTAGCTAATCCAGTTTTGATAATGAAGAACATAGGAATATGGTTCATTCATCAATGTGACCTATATGAAAAGTTATATTTGTCTAAAAATAAAGGTGCAGAGATGGCAGTACTCAGACATTTCTTTCAATGGAATGAATCTAGCTAGTGGATACCGCTTCACGCACTCGTGGCTGGTCGCAACCATATTGTATGAACGTCTTTCCAGGTCTATTGTGGTTTCCAGTAGCTATGGAACTCGATCACGCTGTATTTTGGGCAGATCGATCTTATGACTCATGGAGGGGTGGGGGAGGGTGTGTGTGGGCTGTGCAAAACTTCTGAAAATCTTATCCGGGACCCTTGAAATTACAGTTGAGATAGCCAGAAAGCGAAGATCCTGTTTCAACCATAATCCTTATGGGGGTCTCCTGAGGTCAAAGGGTTCTGGGATTTGGCCACATTAATAATATAAGGTTCATATATCAAAGACAAAATAAAGCGTGTTGTTGAATATTTTGAACATAGTTGGATTGGAAGACATTGCTTAAGGTTGCACTGTCCTTCAATCAAATTGTGTTCAAATTATTCAACATAGCATTTTTACATCGTGTTCACAATTGTTTACCTTTGGAAACACATTGACTTATTTAAGATATGTAGGCCTACTATAGGTGTGGAATCGATGCATGTAACTTGAAGTTATTCAATGACCCCAGAAATTAAGAGAAATAATTATATTCATCACCTTTTGGTAGCCCTGGACATTTGGGGTTGGGTGGGATCTGCGCAAATGCACTCGTTGCACTGCCATAATTTCGGCCAGGATTTTGGTACAATCTGAATCTATCAAGTATGGAACATTTGCTTAGGTCAGTATTTCTACTTAAAAAAACACAAGAGCCACGTAATATAATCGAGATAAATAAAGAACTCCTGCATATATGGAAAACATGTTGACTAGTATTTGTTTCTGTCTGTCGGTAATAAACATAGACGTTGCATGATCCAAGGTCAGCCAGATGAGAGGGGCATGCATAGATTTTTGCTTGGATAAACATATGTTGCATATATTAATATGTACTCTCGTCACAATACACTATTTACAAAATACATGCGTGTATTCCCTATATACATGCAAGGTTTGGGAAATTGTCAAAATTGTCAAAATCGCACTGACTGATGGACAGACTGACTGGCAGTCAGGCAATCAGAGGAGCTAATAGATGTATCCTATTTGGAACTCAAAACGGAAATTTGAACATTTAGCATAAATAACATTCTCGTAAGATTTCTCTTTAATAAACACATTTCTTCTAAACTGATTTCTGTATCTGATAGACGTATAGTAAATATCGCATCAGGGCAGACTAGCCATGAACTATGGCAAAATGTGTTCTCATTTCCCGCCCGTCTGTTCTACGTGATGAACGACACTGTCATTACGGGTTACTCTGGCCACAAGGAATTTACGACCATCGACCCGGAAATGAAATTTGTTTATATAATTCAAAGGGCGAGTCGCCAATGATGTAGGGAAACGAATGTGCTCACATCACTTTGAAGCCTGAAATTACATTATTATTCTGATCAATACAGAACTTGAAAATTTCGAAATTAATCTTATGGCGATGTATTGCTCTCTCAAATCTGTTGTTGCCAGTTCCCGATATCAAAGTTTCGTAATACAAAACGGACACTGTATGGAGTGCTTACTTCGTCGCATTCAATGTCTCTCATTTGCCAGATATTGAGGTGTCTGAGGGTCGGCTTATGCAATCAATACGTTGGAAATAGTATCTTGTAAATCTACGAAATGTAATGTAATGATGAAATTCTCAGGACATTCTCGGCGCCTGGTGAGGTTTCAAGGCTCTGCTCTGTTATAGATAGTCACTAAAACATATTATATAATTTGCGTGCAAATCTTATATTCCCTATTGTGTGCGCGGTGTCCTGCAGTGTACACAGCATGGTTTTGGAAACTGAAACATATTTAGAAACAGCAATTTTAACAATGGACATTCGCTCTGATGATAACATGGCGTGGGACTTCGAAAATAGAAACACGATAGACGACAACATGGCATAAAACATCATATGGGATCAAATTCAATAACAGTATATGGCTAAAATATATTGTCTTCCAGTGGTGATACAAGAGCGTCTTCAATCAGTTACTATTCTGTCATTGCCAAAGCGTTTATGAATATTTGTTAAGCGCCAACGAAAATGACATTGATTTGAATGAAATCTGACATTAAGACTGATGTCCTATCATCTCAATTTCAAGATGACTATATGGGGAGGCTGTTAAATATGTTGAGACAAATCTGACTAGTAACTGTTGCTGTCATAGACAACACCAGCCCCCAGCGAAATTAGTATCAAAGTATTCAACTGATTATTTATTAAATTGTAAAGAACATTTCAATTCGGCCATCCGGGTTCACAGGATTAATGAACTGATCTGTTAGTCATATACAAATATAAAATGTTCATGAGCAGATGGATTGTGCAGAGATTGGGTGAATATTGGGCTGTTTTACAGGGATTCTCATAAGTGTCCTTTGAGGGTATATACCCCAAAATGCAACTCGAGATCACCAAGTATATGTAATCGTGTATGATTACTAAACATTAATTATTTTATAGAATTTTTTGCAACACAATAGCCACAAAATCTATCTAATTCATAGCTGTGACGTCATGTTACCGTCTCATTTCAGCATGGGTGAGAAAAACTGTAACTAGAGCGTCGTATTCTACATTTAGAAACCGCAGATTGCGTCTTAGGACCACCAGAGTTCAGGATATGGGCTTCATAGGACCTCCAAAATTGCGATGCCATAAGAAACATTTTTAAGAGCACAGCTCTGATCAATAAGCTCACACATACACCTTGCAGATTTTGGGTTCTCTTCAAGGGGCGTCTTCTTCTTACTAAGATCTACGATGTCTCCCGCTTCACTACCGGAAACTTGCGACTGTTGCTGCGACAACATGGCCGGCGCTGATAATGGAGTAACTGCAGTCGGCTCGCCTCGTCTCACAGATGGTGAAATAGACGATATCTATCTTTGATGGCCGGGCCTAATCTGACTCGCTAAGATCCTGGTAAGTACTGGGTATTGCTCCCAGCTCAACTAGATTCCTACTTACTCAAACTTGACAAACAACGGTCTTACATAAACATAAGGTAAAAACTGTATTTACAGAATATAATAAGTTTTGAAGTCAAGAGCAAAATCGCTCACAAATGATCACTTAGTCCAATTTGTTGTACAATACTAAATGGCTAAATTATCTAAGTCCTAATCTACTCTATCTTAACAAAGCTACGTTAGGCATAAGAGCCACAGCTTTTCTAACTGAGCATGCACGAGGTGCTCAGTGAATCACAGATGGTGGTTGATTAAATTATCCCCAGAGAAGTGCCCCTTTCATAGTCCCAATTTTGACTCTCTGCATTCCGCAGAAATATACAACTACTCTCAAAATCCAATCCAACCTATTCCTACAACTCTTCTAGTTATTCCATAAGCACACTTTGACTGGCTGAACAATCAGCCCACCAATCAACCTCTGCGTATTTCTTCCTAGAAGTTCCAACTTGATAACTGATTGGTCCCTTCGGCCAATCAGTAATTCCGCACTCATTTTGCCTGGAGCACATATCTATTCTTTATAATTCTTTACCGCAGCGTCTGATTGATCCTGGTTGGCTATAACGGCATTCTGACCAATCATACTCTGCCCAATTCTTCCATGAAGATTGTGCCTCACATAGACAATGCAGTGGGGACCGGTTCTGGTTTGATGTGATCTGTCAGCTAACTAACAACATTATGGTATGTGTTGTTGCATACCATAAAATGAGTGGCATATAGTTTATCAATACATTTCGATTCTGTTGTGAATTCCTAAAGGACGCTATAATTTCCATGTCCTGTCCATTGCGTACTAATGGAGAAGTCTCAAGAATCATAGGGTGCTAGGCACACGTGCTGGATGATTCATTACCAGATGGTGTTGTTCTAGCCCACAGTTAAATACTAGACTGCTTATGTCATCAACTATGTCACTCAGTCACGTTCAATTTATTCTCATAATTCATGATCCCAACACTTGCCACTAAACATTGATTATTTCCAAAACTACGATTACCAACAACTGCTGAATATTATAAAAGTGAATGCCGGCTAAGCAGCAGCAACTTTTACCTAAACTATTTTCAAATACACATCATAGATTCGTTTACAATTAATTCATCCATTTCCAACATTATTATATTAATCTCATCTGCTGGTTATGTAACGCTATAAACAGCATCCTATCCATTTAGCATTAGTGCATTTCTATTACATACAAAGAGCTGACCTGGCTAGGTCGACTTTCTACCGTCATAATGATTGACACGTATTTATAAATAATCAGTAGTCGACATAGCCACTGTACACTTAGTCATCCGGACTTTCCCCTAGCTGAATTGTTTGATACAATTAACATTGATGCAAACCTACGGCATCCATCTTTAGCTCACCTGGACTTTTAGCTCGCCTGTTATTTTCAAAACATAATTTCTTTTGGGTCTTACGTGAATTATAAGACATCCTGCAGGTTAATCACTTCCCACAAGACAATCCCATATTTACAACCTGTACCATGAGATAGTAATGCCAATGTTTGGTTGGCAGTTTTGAATGCATTCCTGGTTTCAAAGAGCAGCATTTTGTGCAGACAATAGTGAGAAATCCACAATTGTAAAGCTGGGTCATTATTTACATATTTCTTTCGGCAGTCAGTGCATATATCTAAGTCCAATATCTTGGTCATATTGACTTCCTGCCAGGTTTTATTTTCCTTGTTATATTATCACGAACAGGACCAACGTCGAGGAATATTAGTTCACCACAAAGACGATAAATAGTTCTAGATACAGCCATGATTAACAGACCAACCTGACACACTGACAGACAGCCCCAATCATGTTACTATATTTTTGACGAGAGTGCATACTGGATCATTCTATAAATAGTCATTTGACCAAGTGTCCTACAATATGGTGAATACAAGACATACATACAGATACGTTGTTGAATATATTTGAAACTAATTTGACATAATGCTCAACAGATTAAACTATGGCATTTTAGTTCGTTTAGCAAAGGAGGTGTGGAGTATATATGAGTATGTGAAAAGTGGGATATATTAAGAGATTACTTTTGGACAGGCAACTAAACTGTCTACTGACGTGTTTAAGTATACGATCTCGTCATGACGTCACATTCATAAATTGACACACATATACAAAATTATTAAAAACACCACTGGTTTATTCGTATTGCTATGTACATTTTCTATGTATTAATTCGAACACATTCCCATACATCACCACACCACACACACACTCTCAATACTTGTGTACTGTTCCACTGACCGTATATAAGTCTCATTGATGTAATTACTTGATTAAAATTTTATCATCTAGCAGCAATACCCAAAACTAGACGCTCCTTAATTATAATTTCATTCTCTCATATCTCGGATGGAATCACGTCTTACGAGCACGAGCTAGTATAGACCATTGAATTCAAGGATATATTGTTCATAATGTATCAATATATTCTGCCTCGCATATCTGTTATCAAGACGACCTGCTGCCACCAGGTTCATGCCATCAATATTCAGTTAATCAGTTGTAAGCAAGTTGACATGAATATCCTCCCATGCCTCCACCAAACTACAGCAGCATTCACCTAGAGTATGCTTATTGCTAATATTAGAATGTGTTGGGCAAATCAAAACAAGAATAGATACCCCCCGGCGGATGCTGAGAAATTAGGTTAGATCAACAAATCATCAATGAGCTCCCAGCATCCTCATTAACCCTAAGCCGCAGATAAAAGGCAAATGACATTTTTCAGTTACTACATACATGGATACCATTTGCCATGGAATAGAGATAGAGCGATTGCAGAAGTGAGAACTGTTTTCAAATGGAATCCAACGTGATTGAGTCTATTTGCTTGATAAAGAAAGCTTAACCCAATCAGGCCTGCTCACAAACATCTGGTATGAAATCTTTTCAGGATCAAGGGTCCTTTCGGGTAGCTATGGAAAGTATTAGCACCGACTTTGTCATCAATCTTGACCTGACATATGCAGTCAAGCGAGTAACAATTTATCACTTCAGCAGTTTTACTCAGAATAAACCAACAGCGGTATGCAATAGAGGAAACTACAGAAAAGATTCTGGATATTTGGAAAGCATGTTGACATATATTTGTGTCTGCCTTTCACGAATTAACATGGTTGGTGTATGCTCGCAGGTCAGGCAGATGATAGTGTCACGAATATAGTTTAGCCTTGATAAACGTATGTTGGCTATAATTTTCTTTACACAATATTCGTGTATGCAATATGTGTCTTATCGTCATATCGCACTGTCTCGTTGAGTACCGTACTTGTAGGCTATGACATCCACACTAAGTTAACAAGACGTCCTAAATATAAATGAATTGTGGGTCTCAGCCGATGAAATTGCTCGATACGAAATACATGATGACCTGAGTGGTTACCCTCAATCATATAGGCGTAATGTTATTTCATATAGCAAGAACTCAAAGCTCTGCAGGTATGGCCACATACAGCGGGGTGGTCGTATGTTAGTACGATGCATGTGCGCATGAAGTTGGTGAAGATGGGAGCAACTGTCAAAATTGTACTCACCAACAGACCACCTGACTAAGAGACAGTCCAGCAGATGGAACAAACAACTTATTCTAGATGCAACTCACAATATATCAATTGAAGCAATATGTATAATTACCATTTTTGAAAGAATGAGACTGTGTGAGAAGTGCCACTGCGCGTCATATGTTCCAAATCGTCTCGGCCAATGAGTCTATCCGATAGTATTTATATTTAATAAAAATAACAGTGATTCTAATCTGTTTCCTTAGCCGATAGATGTATGGTAAACATCAGATCAGGACGCATTATCAGTGAACTCTGGAGCCGCATTTGTTACGCTGTCTGCTCTATGTGATGAATGGCACCGCCACCATGGGTTGCTCTGGTAATGACTAATTTACAACCATCGACACAGACACACAATAAACAGATGAAGTTATGACTGCAATTCAACGTGCATGGAGCCAATGATGTAGTGAAACAGATGTTCTTGCAACTTTTAACCATGAAATGGTATCATTATCCTGAACAATTCAGTACTTGAATATTTCGAAAATAGTTTTTAGTGTGATGCATGGTAGTCCCAAGCGTCTTCTAATCAGTTCCCAGTATTATGCTAAGCAAGACAGGATAGCGTGCATATGCAGTACTGGCATCGCCACAGTTACTGCCCCTCAGTTGTCAGATATTGAGATGGCTGATGGCCAGAGCACGTCATCCAAAACATTGGAAATAGTATCTCGTATACAGGCGATGATGTGGGCATGCCGCTTAGGTTCGCTGCACTTCCATGACACGTCTCTGGTCTTGAATAGATTCTTCCTGAAGCATATTTATAAATATTGTATACACCTTACATTATGTGGCATTTGCATGGTTGACTAAATATCAGTCACCCTCCCCTGAACTGTACATGTCATAGCGTCTAAAAGACGTCTAGAGACATAATTATTAACATAGGCATGCGTCTGATGCCGAGATGGCATGGAACCTAGAAAATAGAAACCCAATTTACGACAGTCAAGAACATACAGCTTAAGCTATCAAATTCAAGAACAGCATTTGAATCCAATGTGGCTTCTTCCATCTGTAGCACAACAAGTTTTACTATCGTTTATCATTGTCAGCGTAATTATTAATATATGTTAAAAGCCATCATGTATGAAATTGATTTGTGGGAAAGATGAAGACACATTAATAAAATGGTCTGCCAGTCGTGACATTTCTTCATAGTGATAGACACGTTTATTGATATACTGACACAATCTGGCATGATGGATCGGGTGCAGATTGTGTTGCTTTCCTACGATATCACAGATATGTGTGATTAGATGAACGCACACAGTTCATGGTTCCACAGCATGTCAATCATATATGTTTGTTTGCCATTGTCGAATGAATTTCTTGTTTTGCCATAATACCATTTTGGAAACTCAACAATCGTGTATTATTTCTATTTCTCTCCCGGCTGAGAGTGCATACATATATTTCAAATATGTTAAGAGATCGTCAGCTATTGTATACCTTTGGCCATTTGACTTTGCCTCCCGGATTTTATTTTTCTCGTTACATTTTCCCAAACTGGACACGCGTCTGGGAATATTATTTCACTAGATACATAGTTGTAGATACATCCATGCTTGACAGATAAACCTGGCACACTGTCAGACAGCTCCAAGCGTATGCCTATCTTTCCCTTCTGGCGAGAGTGTATACCGTGACATTCTATAAATATTCTTTTGACTCATGATCCTACAATAGTACAATTTTAATGAACATAAACACATTTGAATCTAATTTAATTGGACACCAATGCAATTTTAAAGTATTCAACTGAGCAAGCTGTGGCATTATTTTAGCAAAACAGATTGGCAGTATTTATCATTATTTGAAAATGTGCTTACAATTGGAGAAAGCCAAAAACTCCTGGCCAACTGACAACTTATGATTCTGCCATATGATTGTAATGTCAGGTAGTGTCATTTGGCTTACGCATATGCACGTGATTTATAGATCGTTTCTTTGAAGTGAAGGACCACATTTATTTTTTAAATCAGTCATATGTCCTCTACCAGCCTAAACATATATTCGGATTTCTCTGTAATTTATTTATGAACACCAGATTAGGTCAGGTTGTTGTTTTTGTTGTTGTTGGTGGTGGTGGTGGTGGTGTCGGTGGGGTGTTGTTGTTGTTGTTGTTGCTGTTGTTGGTGGTGGTGGTGGTGGTGGTGGTGGTGGTGGCGGCGGCGGAGGCGGCGGCGGCGGCGGCGGCGGTGGTGGTGGTGGTGGTGGTGGTGGTGGTGGTGGCGGTGGTAGAGGTTGGTAAGTGGACCATAATGACGGCACAGTTTATTCAAGTATAATGACAGGCTAAATTGATCTAAATGGTAATCCGTTTCAGAAAAATTGACTCCAACAGCATTTATTTGTGTTCATCATAGCAACTTGCATCGCCACAGTAGTGATCAGAGTGCGCCTGGTCACTGTGGATGAACAACGCATGTCTACTTCAAGAAAGAGTTCAACATTTCAAAACAAGTGGGGTTTTCATGGAGAATGGCGATATATAATTAATGCTCATCACGATCTTTGCAAGCCCTAACCTAACAACATACTCATTAACACTCCCAATATGGCATTGCAGGCGAGTGAACTATTTATTTCAAAGACTGGGCAAGATGCTACTGGATATTTGGAGAATACGTGTATTAAGGTGTGTTTCTGCGCATCATCACACCATTGCATGAATCATCACATGGCAGCAGAACGTCCATTCATTCGCCATTTGCAGTCTGTAAGTGCACGGGAGATACAGTCATTCGATGAGCGATACATGTCTTTCATTGGAGTCTAGCTTGGCCAGATTGTTTGGTAACTAAATAAGTCTTCCCTCAAGCATAAGTGATTTCCTGGAGATGGGAGCAAATTGTATCGCAATCTAGTTGGATACCTTGTCACTAGGGCAATTTTAAGTGTGCCATCAGCCCACTAGTGACGTATATGATTATGTTGCCAGATATTTGACTGACTGATCCGTTCCCTGACGTGGTGTGTAGTATCTGTAGCTATAATAAATAACACAGTAAGTAAATCGCCATCTGTTGACGGATAATGGATATAGTACGCATCACTACTCACTCAGCAGTGATCAATATTACGTTGACTGAAGAGTTTATATTCTAATCATGTTGAAATGATTTTCTGGAATTAAGGTGGTATTTCCATAAAATGTGTTTAAATTACAAATTTATAGAGCATGGAAAGGTGGTTATGACAAAAATGTAACCAATATAGATTTTCAATGCAAAAGCAACTTAGGAATAACTGGTGGGGTACTAGCATCGTTCGATATTGTTGCCACGTTAGGCAAATGATTCATTCCTCTAATGTAATAGTTGTATACTGACTGGTATTATTTCTCAGTAAGCTCATTTTATATCAACTAGCAAGTTTTAAAGACAAACACCTTGAATAACTACCCACTGATGCCCCATAATATAGCGGTTCAGTTAAGGTAGCAGTATGTTGTATTTCATTGTTGTACGTTAAAGTGTGTAATTAAATAATGTTAAGACGTCGCCTGATTGGCATGATATAAACTAGCCATTTAATAAGCCGAAATAGTATTGTTGAGAATTGTGCTTTTTTTAAGCTTTGAGCCAGCTGTTAGTTTGTGCCGTAGTTCTATGATATGGTGAATGAGAGATGTATTATACAATGGATCTGTTGTTTAGGTGTGTGTATTGGATCTGAAGTCTGGAGCTTGCATCAGCAATGCCATTGTGATTATATCCTGGGAAAGGACTAACATGACACGCAGTAATAGTATGCCATGCTGTATCTGGTGAGTCACTTTCTGCAATACCTGATGGTAAAAATCACTGCTCTCCTCATCTCCATCGGAGGAACTCGAATGAACACGTTAAAAAGTAGTAAATAGTTGTATTTGTCAACCACAAATCGTTAATTCCAAAATAACCAAAAGGATAAGGTGTACACTATTTTAGAACATATACACCTGTGCAAAAGTTAAGCACCAGCAAAAACAATAGAACGTAGAAACATGATGGTACAACTAGGCTGCCATACTTTTTGTCCCCGCGTTAGCTGACATAATTCCAAGTACGAAATGCACATGCATGCATGACTTCACGCCGCTTGATGTCCGTGCGTGGCGGGAAACAGCACACGTGTTCAGTTATGTAAAAGTCCAGTTTGAGGTATAGAACATTACATACAGATTTAGGCGACAAGATTAGGAATTTTGTGTTCATGACCGTGGTTTATTTGTACAGAGAGAATTAGCTCTTGATTGTGAACCGCTATGGCAAGACGAAGGTTAAGTGATCGTGTGAAATGGCAAATCATAGGCATGCATACCACTGGTATGTCATTCAGAGAGATTGGCAGACAGCTGAACATTAACCATACTGTAATCAGTCGTTTGATTGCAAAACATGGGCAAACTAACGAGGTGAAGGACAGGCCTAGATCTGGAAGACCGAAGAAGACTACTGCCTGTGATGATCGAGCCCTAGTACGCCTTGTTAGGAGATCTCCATTCACCAACAGCAGAGTGCTCAGCCAGCAATGGGAAACGCGCAATAGAGTGGCAATGTCTACCGTCAAAAGGAGACTGTATGCTGCTGGCATGAAAGCTAGGAGACCTGTCAGACGTCCTCTCCTCACTGCACACCACAAAGAGGAGCGTCTGAGGTGGTGCAACGAAAGAAGACACTGGAACATGAGATCCAGGAGACGGGTACACTGGTCCGATGAAAGTCGGTTCCTGCTTCATGCCACAGATGGTCGAACTCGTGTATGGAGGTCCAGACGCACGGCGTACGACCAACGTAACATCATGGAAGAAGTTCCATTTGGTGGAGGTTCCGTTCTGATATGGGGGTGCATCTCATTTGATTGTAAGCTGGATCTGTTGACTGTACCTGGAACACTAAATGGACAAAGATATCAAGATTCCATACTGGATAGAGTTGTGGTCCCTCATTTTGTAAATCATGCACCTGGAACCCACCCTCTATTCATGGATGACAACGCCCGACCACATCGTGCTAGAGCTGTGCATGAATACCTCCGCCAGAATGCCATCGAAACCCTACCATGGCCAGCAAGGAGCCCTGACATGAACCCTATTGAGCATATCTGGGACATTCTGGGAAACATGGCGAGAAGGAGGGATCCTCCTGTGCAGAACCTAGAGGAATTAACAGACGCACTCCATCTTGAATGGCAACGAATACCACAATGGCGTATCAGTCGGTTGGTGACCAGCATGAGACGTCGTGTCCAGGCCGTCATCCAGGCACAAGGTGGATATACCCGGTATTAATAATGACAGTCTCAAACTCGTGCACAGATGTTAAACTTCGTTTTCAGACACCATTAATGACAATCTAGCCACGTGTGTCAACTGTAGGGCAATAGTTGTCAGTTGTGTCAACGTAACCATATTCAGGCCTCGTTTTCAAGTTCAAACAAAAACATACAGTGTTTCCCCACCATCATAATCAGCATTCCTCTAGTTGCATTATTACATCTTGCACTAAGATGGATGGGTACATAAATGTTTATGCTATTGCTTTCTTCATAGCACATGAATATACCCTCGCATGTGCGTAAAAATAGGGTGGTGCTTAACTTTTGCACAGGTGTATATATGATGGAAGCGATTAGCAGCTATATTTTGGTTTGGAACCTAATTTATCATATAATAAAAAGATAAACCCCAAATGGTATTGTAATTATTCAAATACGATTTTCAAAATCCTGAAACATTGTTATGGTCATATTCATTTCAAATTGCTCAACAGAATAGTTATCAAAATGAAAATAATGCGTTTGAAATTGGTTCATTTACTTAAATTCAACGACAGCAATGCCACTGAACGACAATTATTGAGTTATTAGCTATTAGAATATACTGCAATTCGGTGATATAGTGAATGCCAATTATATTGTACAACCAGTAAAGGAATGGATAGAGCCAATCAGTAACTAATATAACATCACAGTTAATTACATCATGTGTAGGCTGATGTAACAAACACAATCTATCATGGATGACGTATAAGTCGGTTATGAATATGGAATTACCAGTCAAGTACACGATTTATTTGTTTTTACTATTTAATAAACATTTTTTGGATATTTTTTTAACTAAATTGACTGGATGCGGTCGCCACCATTGACATCAACAGCGCCCAGTCAAATTAGTTTCAAAACAATAAACAGGTTACCTGTGTAGTTACTTTGAATTTAGGATTCGTCCAATAATTTAACACAAATTTGATAGGTAACTGTTGCAGCCAGAGTACTGCCTCTAGTCAAATCAACTTCACAGCAATATAGTATTAGTTAGATTTTAAGAGCTGTGCAGCGTGTAGATGAATCGATTCAATGTCATTGCAGAGTTTTTCTACTAATGCACACAGCGACACACTAATTAATTTATTGAAATCAGCCTGATTCTGTATGGATTATTAAAATACCTGCGTATTCGTTTGCGAAATAATTTGAGTGGCGTGAGTAATTGTTGCATTGATAGCCAGTCAAACGATGTGTAAACCGTTAAGCTTTAATTTGTTTATGTGAGATTTACTTTTCCCTTGGTACATCAACATTGCCTTTGAGGATAAGAAAACATTTAATAATATGACGCACCCTCGCTAACTTCAGAGTAACTGAAAACGTGTTACGTACATAAATTATCATTACCACTATGTTAGGAACTGTTCTTGTTATAGATGCATAGTTCTTATCTGTATCTCATTGACAGTATACATACTTTAACAATGCCCATTTACAAGTGCAGTCTATTGCAGAAATTTATATTTTATCATTGTTACTCAGCTTTTTGTAAAGCATAATTAATGTAACAAGTGCATAACCTTTATTGTTTTCTCTCTAAGAATTAAGAATTATAAAATGTGCATGTCTACTTATTTTAGACAATCTTTTAGCTGTTACGCTTCAGGTACGATGAAAAATGTACAGCATCTTATAGCGTAATTCAGACTGACCATTGCTATTGATCTGAGAGGAGGATGACATCAGTGAGCCTACATGTTTTAGCTATGTTAACATCATATTGCAGCAATCATCAAACGTTGATATGCGTCCATAGTAGATGGAAGAATGCTTATTACATTAGTAAAAAGCATAATCTGATTTACACAGTTGTCGCTGTCTTGATTCACGTCCTCAGTTAAATGAAACTTGCGTCATCATAAACTGTCGAACATACCCATAATCAATATAATATATCTATATGAAATTATCATTGTGTTGAATGAATCAAAACAAATAAGAGGACAAGACACAGTGGCCAACACAGACGAAGAATTGGTTGCAGCTGTAGGATGTTTCTCTGACAACAAACACAGAATACAGTAATCATACATACAAGTGGTGCTTAATATTAAGAAAAGCTATTTTGGAATTTGTCTCTTTTGCGTTATACGGGTGTAGCATTCCAATTATTTTCTCAAATTTCAGCAGCCATCCCACCTGCTAACCTGGACAATTCATTCAATGATAAAATAACGCTTTCTTCAATCATGGCTGATTTACCATCTCCATGTAAATATGTAAATCTGCCGGGCTGGTTTTATGTATTCCATCAAATGATGGATACAGCATCACCTTATCATATGGCATCATGGGACTTCAGGCTACTCATATTCAATGTGACATGTTGGCCAATGAAGATGTAATGTCATACATACTATTTCCAACACATCATTGACACGAAATCACTTGGACGTTGGTTGTTATCATATTTCTTAGGATTGTCAAGATAATACTTAAGGTACTTACTAAATACGTATTGAATGCTCATTGCATGCCAAGAGAATACATTGAAATTTTAACACTGGAATGACTGGCTATTTTAGCGAGTGAGTCATTCCAGCAATACAATTTCAAAAATGGTCTTCACTTGGCCTGCAAATGACCATTCAATGTGACTGCTTCTCATGTTGGTGTTTGTGTTGGCTTAACAGGTTAATCTGGAACTAAGACCTATTCACACATATTCTGTAGTGTATAAGAGCTTGCTATTTGAAAACTACTGCTTCTTTTTATTGCTGTATTCTATATTGATGTTATGTACGTTTTCGTCGAAATTTAAAATGTGTAATTTTTCATTGAATTTCACGTTGGCACTGTTTGATGCATACACACACTCGCCATTCATGGTGCTGCACATTAGTATGAAACAAATGCTATTAGATCAAGATGATGTATGTTCTGAAACCAAAACAGAAGAATTTCTTTACATCTTTTATGAATGTCTACCATCTGTCATAGAATAAGTATAATTACCCATCCTACAGAGCCATACATATATTCACTGAAGATGGCATCGTCTAAACAAAAAGTGTGCATACAAAGTATTGTATTAGCAGTCCTAACAAGTTGACCTACCACAGACAAATACTCTCCTTTGCAACATATAGCTGGTTCTTTTACGGAAAATTATATTATGATTTAGTAAATTTTCTTACAGACAGACCAAAATTGCATAACTGTGGGAGTTTAAGTACGGTCCATATCAATTAATGGGGATGGATGGGGTGTAGGGCAGACATATTAAGCTGTGCATATAATAACTGCAGGTGTGAACACTGGTCATCGCTTGATTGGTAGGATGGAAGATCACTGATTGAAACCATACCTTCATGGTAGAACTCTTACATGATTCTTTTCTATTTTTGTCATAAGGATTTCATCAGAAATAATGAACAAGTGGCATGCATATATACATATCGTTTGCATATGTATGTGTCCTCGCTATTTACCATGCATGTATTGCACCTGGAAGATTTACATAGCAACTACAGCCTTAGCAACATTGCTTCCAAAATGTATATAAATTATGTTCTCTTAATTATATTGTATTTTGTATTTGGAATAGGTGAGTTAATGGTGACTATAATATATAGATATAAAGTCACCATATATGCATCAGCAAAGATACAGTTCTTTCAATCAGTCCGTAAATGCAACTAACACAATAGCAATTAAACATAATTTCAAAATACATTTGGAACGGAAACGTTAACCATTTAAATGTTAAAGCATATTTTGGCGTTTCACATAGGCAATGGAATTTGATAGTAGCATCATAGTACCAGGCCCAATAACAATTTTGTGGTAATAATGTTAAACATTTTATTAAGGAAATAATACATGATGTTTCAATTTACAATTAGCCGATGTATTTTATAGTGTTCTAGTAACATCGATAAGCGTAGGCTGATGCTCTGCTGAATGTTATAAGAGTAGTTTGACTGAAGGTCGTTGCTGCCTAATGCAGCAACGCCGTCCAGTAAAAAATTGATCCAGTCATATCAGTAGTGAACATTCAAAATAACTTTCTCTTGATCGCCAAATGGACATTTCTCTCTTGCTGAAGCCGGTTTTTAGTAAAAATGTGTCAATGTGTTTCGGTCACATGTTTCTGCAGTTTCAATTTTTGCGAAAATCGTTTTCGCCTTGGATGTTAATGCGCATTTCCTAAGACTGTACAGAGGTTGTTTACTAAACAACAAGTTCCAATTATTATTCTCAAGTTAAGAAAACCGATTTTCAGTGCTGGCACTTCCGATAGCAAAAATTGGTCGCGCGTTGAGCACTCAGCACCACGCAAACTGACCACAGTTGTCCTAATAATCTCTCGAGCATATCATAATGCACTGTTCCAACGTGTTTTGCATGACTGAATCAACCTGTTTTTAGAAGCAGTCATTTCTTCCTGTTTGATTTCAAGAGCATTGTTGGCTAATGCGCTCAGTTTAAAATGGTCTACGAGCTTACTACCTCTTGCTGTCATCTCTGAGATCACCTTTTCATCTATTATAGGGTTAATGCACAGTGCAAGCGCTACGCCACACATATATGTGATTCAAGAAGCAATTGTGTTAGACGTGTGGGAGCTACACTCCTCCCATATGCGACATATGAGCGACAGATCGAATTCTCTCCATTAAATGTAAGTCATCAAAGATTGGGTGCTATTTGTAGGAAACACTATTTACTCTGAAGTCTTAATTGAAATACTAAAATATGTACTTCAAATCATAGCGAATGCTAAGTCTGCACATGGCTTGAGCTAGTTTGTGGTCATTGTTATATTGGTGAATGCAACTCAGTATCAATGGTATGAGGAAACATTCAGTGATATGTAATGTCTACGTGCCGAGAGAGCATGCTACATAGTTGCTTTCTAATCATTGAATCGAAAGAAAACAACACTATGTCTGAGAATAACGAGTACATGCTATTAGTGGTGGTATAACTGCAGTGGAAACTGTGTTCTGTTTGTGACAGGGATGTGTGTGTGTGTGTGTGTGTGTGTGTGTGTGTGTGTGTGTGTGTGTGTGTGTGTGTGTGTGTGTGTGTGTGTGTGTGTGTGTGTGTGTGTGTGTGTGTGTGTGTGTGTGTGTGTGTGTGTGTGTGTGTGTGTGTGTGTGTGTGTGTGTGTGTGTGTGTGTGTGTGTGTGTGTGTGTGTGTGTGTGTGTGTGTGTGTGTGTGTGTGTTTATAATACACTATTTCAGTATCATAGTCTATATTATTCGATTGCATCAGTACAAGTGGTACGCAGACACACATATAGACCCCATTCAAATCATGTCTACCAGTATGGGCAAGAATAGAGAATATATATTACAATCCGTAGTCTGAATAGATCAAATCTGCATGATCTCAACAGGATAAATGTTTTTGACAAATTAAGAAATTCCTCTCCCCCGTCTGATGAATAGTGATGCTGCTGCTGCTATGTGTGCCATGTTCATGCAGCTTGCATGCGATAGGTTAAGGAGTCACCGAAGACATATATTGTCGTTGTAAGATATGGTGAAATTTCAGATTAATTTGCTGAATATTGGATTGCCTCTGCGTGTATATATATATATAATTTTGCTACAGCTGTAGTCAAATTCATTACGTACACATATACTCATTAGGAGACTGACTGTTAACTTGGCAGTACTGTGAATAAATTCATTCACACCGCATTATCAGCGCTTTGAAGTAGCAATCAATGAGATATGAATGGTAATAGTGGCAATGGCATAATACATTCCATCTGGGAATAACTGTTACTGGAATATGTCATTATTAACGGACTATCTGGAAGGCAATACAAGTTCTTTTTGGTATGCATTTGATAACACAGAATATGTCAGTGTTGTATTGTCTATACTTGTGCTGTATTCGTGCATGGCAAGATTGCAAGCTTAAAATCGTCTGTTTTCGATAGAGATACATGAAATTGCTTTAAGTAATTTGATCACGGCGTTATTTCAAATCGTGGTACCTTATTCACGTCAATTTCAACAGTAATTGATGCTTACCCTATTAACACATTTTGCAGTAAGAAACTGGCCCGTGGTTTAGGAATAATATTCATAAACGCCAATCATTCAATAACAGAGCATATGACCGCTAATGATATGTTCAATTATGCAAGATAGTGCATCACATCTTCAGAACAATTTAGTTGACTATATGCCAGTGTTTCCCATGTGCTCTGTTGTGAATTGCAAAATGTTATTTTCCCAAACACAGTCAACTCTTTATTATATCACTAGCATCTATCCTTGCCAACACATGTCACACAAACTGTTACAGAATAGAAAACAAGTTAACCGATGAATTGGAGTATCTTGCAATTAGTATGTACAGCATAATGAAGTGGTACTCGTAGTATGATGAATACATTAATTTAAACTTTAGTCTATCGTAGCAATCATTAGATAAATACACGCAGAGGAACTGCTTCTGAATTGGGTCGGTGCAGTATTCTGATTTGAAAATCCTCCTATACAGCACCTGACTAGATATTTATCAGAAACAATCATCCAAACACGTCTACATTCCACGCACTCAACCACTAATGCTCACACTCACGCACAGTCGGACGCTCATCCAGGCGCGTGCACCGATGCCCACACACAGATGTGCTTACTAGATATCAAGCACGCACACATAAATATGGCCAAGCACGAGAACGATCTAGTCCCTCATTCACATTGTATGCGCATTAACCTGTGTAGTATTTCCCAAATGAACTAATTACCCTATTACAATTTATGTTATGAAAGGACACCCGCATCTTGGCCAAATTTGAGACCACACCCACCAGTATAATCAATAGCATTCCTTCTGCTGATGCTAGTGCTGACATGTGTGTGCACTTTTTTTCAGCGAGAGACCAGTCTGGCCAGAAGTAAACCAGCACACGAGAAGATACATGGTGAATTCGAGTCGGAGCTCCGTAATTGATGCATTTTGTCTGGCTACACATCATAGCATAATTCGAGTTGTCGGTTATCTATCATTAATACTAGTTGTATGTCAAGAGAAGAACATATTTCGGAATTTAATACTGGAGTGACTGGTTCTGTTATCGAACCAGTCATTCCAGCTGGATATAATTTTCGAAACTTGTCATCTCTTATTCTACAAATGGAGATTCCTCAAGACCACGAGATGGCATCACTTAGTCTGCAAATGGATATTCCTCAAGACCAGTAGAGAGGCCGTTCTGCCCGCTACGGCAGGAAAGGGTTACATCAATAAGGCATACTCTAAAAAATGTATTTTGTTAATGTTCTAATTAAGTTTACTAGCCTGTTTGCAGTATGCACACGAGGTACAATACAAGGAATTAGTCGGATAATTTCTAGTCCTATTATGATGTTTGAGAGTAATATTGTGCATTGTGTGTCTGTGAAATAAGTAATCATGACATGGAAACAAAAAAATGTCTATCGTTTCATTACATTGAGGTACACAATTTTAGCCTGGGTATACAATTTTAAAAGTTTTATTTTTAAACATATTGCTGTGAGCATTGGCCATAAAGTTTAAATAATCTCAAGATCTAGCCGTATATGAGTGTTCTAAAATTAGCTAGAATAAAGCCAAATGAGAATTGTTGAAAATTCGGATGTCTTCATTTTGTGTCAGCTATTATATTATGCTGTTACAGTTGTGCAGTTACATAGTGAACGATAATTATAGTATACACCTGGCCAAGGAATGGATGGATTCAATGTGTAAGTTAAATACATGACGCCATACACAATTACATCATATGGCTGGTGCCGAAACTAATATTAATGTGTTGTTGGTATTAATAGAAGAAGAAATATGCATTTATCTGAAACACCTCATCCATTAGAGTTTTAAACTCAAACTCAGGGGTCAGAGTCAGAAGCCATGAACATACGGAATGGCACATCAACAGGACATATACACGCACCATCTCTGTATATATCTAGTCTGTATTTCTTTGTGAACTCGCATTTCTCATGACCTAGTGCCAGTAATTTATAGTCGTCACAAAATTAATTTATCCTCCAGAGTTGCTAATTGTATGGACATATTCCACTAGAGGAACTAATTACAAAACGTAGATCATCTATCAGCCACTAAAATGATCGGTTTATATACCATTCTCTCTGTTCTCTAGACCCTTGACGGAGGAGAGTTTTATAATTTGTGTTGCCAAATATGGCAATATACTTGGAATAGCACGCACAACTGGAAAAGGGGAACATTCCCAGTAGAATGTATTCACACATTATCTCCCTTCCAAAGTTCCCACACCCATGCACCTTTAAATTATGAGTTCAAGGAAAAGGAGGGTCACTCAACTTATGAATAAAGAAACACTGTTTGCATCCATAATAACTGGGATAGGATAAGCATTTTTCACTAATTCACACTTAATCGTCAGGAGGTAGCGAAAATAAAAGTAAGAGGTGTGTAAGAGAAAATCTGTATCATAATTGTCATTCCATCATATGTTTAATTACACGAATATCTGCTCTCCCGTTCATTCAATAGTAGGGCATAATGAACATATTTATCACCAGCATTTCCATCAACGTCCTATAGTCAAGTAAGTTACCATTCCTTCAAATATCTATATCACTGGTAGCAACGCTACTCAGTGCCCACTTCTATCGTTTTCGTTTAATGAGCTAAGATAAATAAGCTTTACAAGGAAGGAAATGGCTTAAAATCCAATTAATCTGAACCAAGTGTGCGTGTATTAACAATTCCAAGATTGCTGATCCTATCCACGTCATATCCCAGGCTGTATACGACTTGACCACTGGATAGTAACATATTGAATATGATGGTCATGACGTTGTGCATGTTAAAATGTTAGAACTCGAACTCGGGGCAGAGTTCCACGAAAATGGGTGGCCTCCAGTACATTCTAGAGCGCCGAAGGTGTTCCACAATCATTTATTAATCCCAGTTTGTTCTTAACTCTTTGCACTCTGATGCCAATAGTATATATTTGACTGTGTCAATGGGAAAAATACTTGCGAACATTTCAACAATTTTGCTGTATGAGGTTTCTGTCTACAACGGCAACATCGGCCACCAACATTTGTCGAAAAATTAACGCCAGTTCGTCTTTTCATTTAGTTTGAAAATATAAATTCTTCAAGTCGGAGTGGTAAGAGTTAATGATTCGGAATGGACACTGGGGTGTCGCCGTTGTTTGTCTTAATTAGGAAAGATGTCGCTAGCCATAATTAGGTGCGTGTGAATGTACCACAGCTCTCGCATGAATACGTGCTTAATTACAAATATTCACACACATATGGTCAATGCTTTGCCACGTACATATTAACGTAATTCGCAGGTCCATCCATAAACTCTCTGCAGTTCAAAGCAAGCAGTTAAGCAAGCTATTGCGAGTAGCAGATCCAAATCATTGTTCTTTTAAAATATTCACAATGTGACAGTGAAAATGTTCATTTCGTGCATCATTTCTTAATTGTTAATGCGATATATTAGGCATGACATCTATTGTCCTTTAGCTCAGCGTGTATATTCAATGGAGATTAAGCATTAAATACAATGTATCAGCATAATGATAGTGTACGTAGCTTTGAACATGTGTGGCATGCTTTATTACCATGCGTATCTGTGAAATGCATACATGCGCACAGTAGATTCTGATCTTAATATCAGTCAGTCATTAAAGACATACTCATTGTACTGGTAGTCATCTGAAGAAAGCCATTTATTAGCATATTGCACGAGGACAAGTAACACAGTTCCACTACATTCAGTCTCTTGGTTGTTGGATATTCCCATTTTGCATAGTCAGAATTAGTTCCAATTACATGAGCAATAGTAGGGGAACATTGCACCCTACAGAAACATGCCCAGGGTTTCTCTAGATGATGATGATGAATTGTGATTCCCCCATCCCTCAATGGCATGCGATAATCCACTAAAATGGCGGACTTGATTCAAGGTTTGTACATTTTATAATAAATTGCTATTATATTTACAATGAAAAGATGAGCACAGTAATCTTAAAAGGTAACTGCCATCATTAAATCCTGTGATAATGTGGTTTGTCACATCATCACATATGCTGGCACACAAGCACATGCACATCTGTACACACATTTCGAGTAATTATGTGTTGCTGTAGTCGTAGTTATGAGGAGGTCCATGTAGAATGACACAGTTTCACATTCACCTATGTCGTTATATGGCGCAATTGTAATTCAAATATCATGTAAGAAGTAATGTGGTGGGTATACGTAATGACAATGCAGCAGATCCCAGTGAAATTAATTTGTTAATATTCAATGAAATACTCCACGGTTTCTTTTACGATTTTTGATAGCAATGATGAAAGCGTTAATCTGGCAGCAATCTCGACTTTAGCCTTGGTACGATAATGTATTCACATCGTATCCACCGAATAGCACATCTAAATTGTTTTCTGTTTAAGCCAAAGTTAGAACAGGCGAAATATGTAACATTTTGAATAAATTACTGACTATTTTACTGATATTCATTGCTGTCTTTCAGTCAAATTGTTTTAGAAGCATCCCTCTAATCTTTCTAATGTAATACATTATTAGAAATATCATTACAGTCCACGTAGAACAAAATATCGAACATATTGCTCACGGTGCCTCTTTTGGCACTATATCAAGAAAGGTTTACCTTCTCTCGCGATATGATTTCTGAATGGAATATAGACTGTAAGACTGATTACTTCTCAAATGTAGTTCTATTGCTGTACATGTTAACATTATATTACAATTGCTAGATTGTTATCATTTTGCAGAATCGCTACTGTTGCAATTTACATTTACAATGGTTCCCGTAAGTGCAAGTCTAAAAATGTCATTATGTTAATACAATATGACGTAGATAGCGCTCTGTATGTGTTGTTGTTTGGTCCCGTTGTTGTAAGTGTTAGGGATCCACTGTTCTATAGGCAAAGCCTTGGGGGGGGGGGGGGCTATGCATATGATACAATTGAATGCATTAAATAACATCGAATCTTGAATCGTAACCCGTCCTATACTGATATGCTAAATACGTGTATTGCATTTCACAGAACTGATTTAAGAAGATACATTTCAATCATATATATTCAGTAAAATTGTTTTGTGCAATTGAATTGATTAAAGCTGGTGCTGTAAATTGTCATCTGTTGTTTCCACATCTGATACATACAGCCATTGCCACTAACAATCTATTTTGCAATTCGCTTAGTGTTGTGGCCCCGTATAAATTTACCTTCACTATCTCATAGACTACATTTTTTATCAATGCGCACATCCAAAGGCAGCGTATTGCACACACGTCGATATCCTGGAATCGACCAAATATGTGACGTGCTGGCCATACAATGAGTGATCGCGGTATCCATGCAGCGCCTAATGGCACACCATCTCACTATATGTAAATACAGCGTCTTGGTCGAACACTTTCAATAAAGTCTCATTCTAGTTTCACTTACTATTCAACACACGCAATATATCAGCAATCAGCACCTTGCATAGGCAATCAAGCAACAGACACTGGGTCAACTTAGCATTTCTCATTATGATCACTCTGGTGTAGTCATGTATTCAATAGACACAACCGTCGCTTTTTACACAGGCAATCTGCACCAAAATCTAATGCGGGTTTTTTCACAGAGAGATACAAAAGAGACAGAGTAATAGTGATGATCATTATGACCAATAATAGATATGCCGGGCGTGGTTGCTTTTTAACACAATGAATGAATGTATGGAGGGAATCTGCTAATTTATCAATAGTCTTCATAGCCATCTCAGCTCAAGCCTTCAGCGATAGAAGTAACCTAGCTCAATATCAAGTAAGGCAGGCCTCCCTGAATGTCCAGATACATTTCCTTGTCATTCCAAACGAACTGTCAAATAGTGTTACTCGATAGCAGAAATAGTGTGACCGAAGGGCAATTGGCGTAATCTAATGGAAAACAGTGTAAATATTTCAGGCAGCATTGCGCAATATAAACCAATGCTTCACTTGTTCATGGTCGATCTCAAGCTTGAGGAAAGAAGGGTTAACTCAATCAAGTATGATTTCCCAACGCTGGGGAAATCTATCAAGCTACATTTCGTACCAATCTGGACCTGACATGTGCAATCAACATAGTAATACAGTATGTGTTAACTGTTCAATTCTAAGAAATGCACGATACATGTTATTAACCCTTTCACGACGAAGCCCGCTATAACCGGCCTGTTTAGTTGCCCTGTGACTGTCCATTTGCAGGCCAAGAGAAGACTATTTTTGGAAAATTTACAACTGGAATGGCTGGCTCGATAACCGAGCCAGTCATTCCAGTGGTAAATTTTCCAAAATAGTCTTTATGTAAATAGTCCTTACACACTGATAAGGCATTCAGGATGCTGACTTGTTGCATTGGTATATATTGTTGTATTGTGCTTTTAATACGTGTTATCTGTTTCTATATTATACATTTTCTTGAGTGATATTGCCATAGTTGTTGTAAATTGAACGATGTGTGTAATGTAGACCAATGTGGATATACATTAGAGTGGTCTCATCTTTCTACCAATTCGGAAATGTTAGATAAGACATACTTTGTTATGGACATAATTGTATTGTGTGTCATGGTATATTGCACGAAGCTATGCATATTGAACAGATACGCTCTCAGGTTGGGACCTGTTGCACATTCTTTTTCATTCCCCAATGTCCTGTTTCCGGTCTTTTACTTTACTATTCATTCACGGAGTCTTCAATATTCGCGATTTTCCTTCGTCCTTTTCCCATAAAAATTTACTTGGCAAGCAATTTATAATTTGATGTACCCTAAAAAACAATTATCAGTCTACGGTGTAATGGTATTATATGTATACTATTAAGCTCTTCCAGTACCCACGAGATTAAAGGTGTCTTAAGAAGATCTATACACAGACAATTATATTGGCATTCTCCACAATTTAGAGTTACTCAGCCGTTGACCCGCACATCGTGTATCTGTATAGAGGAGCGACATCAACAGTGAACAGTAATAGGTTGGGTGTAAACGGACAATGCATAGTCGTCAATGGATTGGCTTGCTCACACGTTGTTGCATTGCAGAAGAAATAAAAACACAAGTGAAGATATTATGGTAACGGGTCTGATAAAATCAGCACAGTCCTAGATAAGCACTCAAGGAACGGCTTGGCTGCTTTAATCCAGTATGACAAGCCATTGCTACTGAAAGCGAATTAGATCAAATTACATTTTTAGCATGTGCAACATATTTTTGGTGAAACATGGCACGCTCTGAGCAGAAGTATCACCTTTCTAACTTACAGACATACACCTCCGCAATAATCATGTATCCATATAATATTCGGTGACTTAGTGCGTATTTCATTTGCTGTGGATATTACATTTCAGAAACACTAAGCTTTTCAGTATGTACTAATTACTGACCATGATTCGTATGCCCCATTCACCATCTTTCTAGCGAGAGTGAATGCACTGACACCAATGACATGAAAGTGATCAATTACTGAATGGTCTATACCATCTCGTCTTTATAAAACATGACTCTGACTAAGATAGGCGAGAATGTAATTATCATTAACCAGTTTCCAGTAATGGCTATCGTTGCTAGATAATGAGATTATTCCCCAGTAATTGTGTTAAGATGAATTAGACATTGCCAGTGAGATAGCATGGACACAAATGTGTATGGAAATGGGTGGGTGAGGTGTAGTGTGGGGACAGAAGGGCTTTAACATGTGGTTTTTAATCCAAACTAAATTGCATAGAAGTCCTAGCTAAACCGATTGTGTATGATGAAGTTCATAGGACTAGGGTTCTTTCATATATCTGACCTTTATGAGCAGTTATATTTGTCTTAAAATAAAGACACAGAGATGGCAGAAGTCAGATAGTTTTTTGCAATGGAATGATGCTAGCTTAGTGGATAACTCTTAACCCAATTAAGGCTGGTCTCAAACATATTGTATGAACGTCTTTCACAATCTAGTGGGGTTTCCAGTAGCTATGGAAATCAGCCACGCTTTATTTTGGGCAGGTTGGTCTGTGTGTGTGTGTGTGTGTGTGTGTGTGTGTGTGTGTGTGTGTGTGTGTATGTGTGTGTGTGTGTGTGTGTGTGTGTGTGTGTGTGTGTGTGTGTGTGTGTATGTGTGTGTGTGTGTGTGTGTGTGTGTGTGTGTGTGTGTGTGTGTGTGTGTGTGTGTGTGTGTGTGTGTGGGCGGGCTGTGCAAAGTTTCTGAGAATCGTATCCACGGCCCGTAGAAATTACGATTGGGATGGCCGAAAGCGTGCGTCCATTTTCAACCACAATATTAGTGGGGGCCCCTGAGGTCAGAGGGATCTTGGATATGGCCACAACAACCATATAAGTACATGTTGAAAATATAAACAAAATTACTGTTGAATATTTTGAACATAATTGGATTGGAAGACATTGCTGCGTAAGGCTTCAACAAAATTATGTTCAACATATTCCATAGTACATTTTACATCGGGTTCAAAATTGTTCTCGTTGTTTGAAAACACATATACTTATTTAAGAGATGTAGCCCTCCAATAAGTATGGAATCTATGCGTGTAACTTGAAGTAATTCAAGGGCTACGAGATTAAGAGAAATTATTTATGCATTTCTTTTTGGTAGACCAGGAAATTTGGGGATGGGTGTGTGTGGGGCCTGTGCAAATGCACGTGTTGCACTGCCTTAAGGTCAGTCCTGATTTTGAGGTCAATTTGAATATGTCATGTCCAGTCATTTGATTAGGTCCACATTTCTACTTAGAATAACCAAAGAACGACTTAGTGCAATAGAGTTAAATAAAGAGCTGCTTCATATTTCGAAACCACGTTGACTAGTATTTGTTTCTGGCTGCCAGTTATAAACATGGACGGTGCATGCTTCCATGTTATTCAGATGAGAGAGTCATGAATAGATTTTAGCTTGGACATACCTATGCTGCTTATATTAATACGTGATTTTATCACAATTTCAAATATAAGCCTTTTCACAAAATAAAGCGGGTATGCCCTATATGTGTTTAAAGGTTCGAAAATTGTCAAAAATGTCAAAATTGTACTGACTGATGGACAGACTGACTGGCACACGGACAATCAGAGAAACACAGTGGTGTATCCTGTTTGCCACTCAAAACAGACATTGGAGCATTTTGTATTGATTAATTTTTCGTGCGAATGGGATCAGGTGAAAAGTGTTACTTCCGGTTCGATTTCCTCCACCCCAAGATCAACGAATTTGTCCAATCTTATTTCTATTTAAGAAAAATATCGCATCAGGACGGACTAGCCATGCACCATGGCAAAATCTGTTCTCATTTCCCGCCAGGCTGTTCTACATGATGAACGACACTGCCAGTATGAGTTACTCTGGCCACGGAATGGAAATATGCAGATGCACTTGTAGATGTAATTCAATGGGCGTCCTGCCAATGATGTAGAGACACGGACGTGCTCACATCATTTGAATCCTGAAATCAAATTATTAACCTGACAAACTCAGACCTTGAATATTTCGAAATTAATTTGATTGCGATGTATTGTTGTCTCAAAGCTTTTGATGCCAGTTCCCGGTATCATCGTTTCCTAACATAAAACAGCCACTGCATGGAGTGCTTACTTCGTCGTATTCAATGTCTCCCACTTGCCAGCTATTGGAATACTATCTTGTAAATGTGCGATGGTGTAATGATGATATGTGCGGTACTTTCCGGACACTTGATGAGGTTTCAAGCATATGCTTTGTTATAGAAACTCACTCAAATATATTAATTAAATCGTGTACAAATCTAGTATTCCCTATTTTCGCACGGTATCCTGCAGTGTACGCGTCACAGTGTCTGAAACTGAAATATATTTAGAAAATTGTGCAATGGACATTCGCTCTCGTATTTGGTCAGAATCACGTTTTATAAGGACGAGCTGTTATAGACCATGGCATGAGACCGCTAGATGACAACACAGAATAAAACATCATACGCTATCAAATGTATTAACAACATATGAATCAAATATGCTGTTTTCCAGTGGCGATCCAAGCGAGTCTTCAATCAGGTATCATTTGTCATTGCCAAGGCAATGAACCTTTCCATTTTTAGCTATGCCATGTCCATCTCTAGCTAAGCACCACCTAAACCTGGCTCGTGTTGGGATCGACTGACCTCTGAACTCCCTGACTATCAATTTCCAGAAAACTATACGTGTAAGATATTTAATATTTTGGAACTAATTTGACTGGGCGCTGTTGCTGCCTATATTCAACCGTATATTTCTTAAATAGTATGAGACATACAATTATTACGTGTCAGACTATTATTATTATTATTATTATTATTATTATAATTATTGTTATTATTATTATTATTATTATTATTATTATTATTATTATTAAGAGTTACAGACTGGCCAAATATAATCAATTATGACGTAATGCTTATGACATCATCCTACACGTTGCTTAGCTGATTATGATGTCATATGACGTCAGATGATAGATGGATGCTCTGGAAATGTGAATTATGAATATCTGTTAAAAGCCATCAAGCATGATATTGATTTGTAGGAAATGCAACAATAAACCTGAATTCCCAGATTCTCAATTGCAAGATGACAATACAGGTAAGTGTTAAGTATTGTGAAACTAATTTGACTGAGGACTGCTCTCTATCAAATTAGTATCAGATTACTCTACTGAATATTTAGTAAATTGTAGATGAGAGTTCAATTCGGGTTAATATACTGATCTGTCAGTCATGTAGTCTTTAATCAAACAGAAAATGTTATGATGTACCAACAAAAGCAGAGTTGGGTACATATGTCGCTGTTTGGGTAAGAAATCAATGATCTGTGTTCTTAAAACGGTACGCTCGCACGTACACCAGCCACATGAGATACCAATGATAATGTTTGCGCTCAAAGAATACCATTTCGAGGGGAAATGTTGGGAAATACACAATTGTAAAGCTGGGCATTATTTTAAGAATTCATTCAACATACATCTGCCTATATTAAAAGAGATCGGCAGATCAACTTGGCTTTTCCTTCTGGATTTTATTGTTCATGTTATATTTGCCCGACCACTGAACACGACCAGCAAGACGATGAATAGTTATATATACAGTGATGAATGATAGGCACAACTGGAACATCGGCAAACAGCTCCAAGCGTACCTCTACCTTTCCCTTCTGGTGAAAGTGCACAATGCTTTATATTATAAATAGTCGTTTGACCAACTATCTTCCAATATAGCAATTTAAAGACATACATAGTGATAAGTTGTTGAACACATTAGACGCTAATTTGACTGCTGCTGACATGAGGAGGAGATTTACAAACCATTCGATTCAGGGACATATCGTATCAAGCCTTTTGACCTCGCATATGAGTTATCAAGAACGACCTTTTATCACTAAGTCCATGTCACCAAAATTCAACTGAAAGCACGTTGATACTAACATACTCTCTTTTTTCACCAAGGTATTTCAACATTCACCTAGATTATGTGTATTGCTAATATTAGACACCGGTTTGTTGGCCGATATATTGATGGACGCCGGGAAAATCAAAATCATAAAATCAACAACCATCAATGAGTCCACAACATCGTCCTCAACCCTCCGCACCACCTCCCAGCCATATTATTTTCGCCATCTTCACTTACTACATAAATGGACAACATTTGTCATACACTAGAGACACACAGAGTGAGAACTTTCTTTCGATGGAATCTAACTTGGCCGAGTCCATTTGCTTGATAACTAAATCTTAACATCCATCCCGTATGAAAGATTATCTTGATATATGGTCCTTTCTAGTAGCTATGGAAATCAATCACATCGACTTTGTCATCAATCTTGATCTGCCATGTGCGTCCAGTCAGAACGACCTTAACACCTCAGCATTTCTACTCAGAATACACCAACAGGAGCCTTTCTATATTGTGTTCCATTGTGCACCACAATGGAACACAATATAGAAAGGCTCCTGTATTTTGAAAACATGTTAACTTAGAGGGTCATGCCTATATTTAAGCTTGGATAAACGTGTGTTTGCTAATATAATTTGAAATGTTATCCTAATTTCAATTTCAATTTTCCGTTTCAAAATATAAGTGTTAGCAATATGTATGTGCGAATATGTTAATAAATGTTAATACATGTTATGATTTTCCTGACCAACAGACCCCACATGACTGGCAGCCATTCCAACTATCTTATCCTAGATGCAACACAAAGTACAGTTGGAGCATTGAGTATGCATGATTACTGTATTCTGTAGCTGTAGTAGTAGACACATCTTACAGATAACGCTTTTGAAAAAATGAGACCAAATGAGTTGTGTTACTACCAGTCATAGTCTCTCCGCCGGATTTATCAATGTCTAGCTAATCTTATTTCTATTTAATAGAAACACATTTATTCTCACAGGTCTCCTTATCTGATAGACGTATGCTAAGCAGCACATCAGAACGCACTAGCAGAGAACTCTGGGGAGATCGGTTCTCATTTCCTACACTGTCTGTTCCATGCGACGAATGCCACCACCAATATGAGTTACTCTGGTCATGACGAATTTACGACCAGGAAATGAAATATGCAGATGAAATTATGGAGGTAATTTAATGTGCGTGTAGCTAATGCTGTAGGGAAATGTTCGGATCGCCCTCACCTCAGGAAATGTATGCTTGTTGCGGATTTCATAGATCATAGTGTTATCCCTGAAACTGCAGATCAGTCCACAAACAGATTCCCCTACATCAGCAATGCAATGTTTGCTGCATGGGTAAACTGATATTACCAACCTGCAGGTTGGGAATGACATCAGTGTAGCCATTTTCGTCGGGCGCATCTTGACATATGCAGGCAGACTGATAAACAACACGGTAGTAACTCTGCATAAGCCAGCTCGTTGAAACACTTAGTTTTATAATCTGCACGTAAAATATTCTATATCCATGATCAAAGACTTGTAATCCAAATCGTGAGTCTGGCGTTGCTACTGTTTCCAAGATAATATGTTTGTTATTGTTAATGGTAGAGAGAAAATTAAAATGGCGGTCGGCCCTCACCATCCCACTATATTAGCTACATTGGCATTTCACCATAGAGAGTAGATACACATCAGTAGTTAACATAGAAATATGCTGTTGTCGCTTATATTCCTTCCGAGATACAACAACCAAACAGTCTTGCGTTATCATATATGTATCGTTTCATATGTTCCATATACAGATGCAAACTGTATGCCTGCCACCGCAAACACCTACGCACCATCACTGAACACCAATAGCCAGCCAGCATAATTACCAATGATGCTCTGCGCAAGATGTGTAATACATCGCCACCGTCCATGCATAGATGGTTCGGGTCTGGCCATGTGCTCAGGATGTTAGCAACAGTAGCAACGCCAGGATGTTAGGTGGCACACCAGCACATAGAGCCATGGACTTTGCCTTACTGGGATGCTGCAAATACAAAATCAGGAGAGGACAACATTGCATAAGTCTGTTAATCATGCTAGGAGATGACCACAAAAGTAGGATTCGGTACAGTCAAATCAAGACCAGCCCAGAGGTAGCTAAAGATGTTAGACGATGACAAGTACAGTGGGAAAAAGCGAAGAAGGCCTGATTGCAGATGTAGGATGTTTCTACTACCACATCCGCAGAATACAGTAACTATACATACATAAAAATGCACCTGGGCTTCAGGATACAAAAGTGTGATGGGGCGTGTGCCAAACTACACTTCCCATGGAAATGAAGCGTATTCAATGGAATGTACTCAAAACGCCAGAAATACACCAGAATATGGCCGGCATCCAAATTCTTAAATATATGGTGATTAGAATTTTGATGATAAATATATGCTAAGGATCGTCATTCAATATTGAATGTGCTGGGCAATCTACGAGCTAGAAAGTCAATGCCAATAGCCGACGTAGTGGTTGCAGTACTCATAACAGTAAAGCACTATTATCAGCAACCATGTTTGAACTGTTGCATATATAAGCGTTTATTAGTTTTGCATAAATCTAAACCGATATCAGAAGAACGTCATATCATGAGTTGCTGTTTTTTGAAAGGATGAATGGATAGCTTCAGAGATACGCCCTGTCACCGTTAGATTTTAAATCAGTCTCATTCAGAAGAAAACCCCAAATATATGTATAAATTATATAGATCAATAGCAAGTAAGTAAGACCTTGACCTTTTGTAAAATAAGTGTATCGTATGTTGTTGCAGGCTTATAGAGCATCCACTGCCAAACAAACGTGTTCAACGTTCTACGTAACATCTAATAGTGTTACCCTCCATCTGAAATATTGAGACTGAAATAGGAAATGTCTTAATCTACGCAAATCGAAACCAGACAGCATTAGCCACTAGGGAAGTAATGTGTCAACTGATCAAGAGCAACTTCAATCTTTAGAGAGGTCAGCGTAACTGTATCAAGTGTGAGTTCACGTCTCTAGGGAAATCTGGTACATTACATTTGGTACATATCTGGACCTTACATGTTCAATCAAATGGTTGATGTGTTGTCAAGCTCGATATACTCCAGATAATAACACAATATAGGCAATGTTAAAATGAGGAGAATTAAAAAGCTTACTAGTCATAGATCAAAGTGAAAGGAAGATTCGCGTCATTATAATTTAGATTGCATCCTATCGTAAAACATAATATTATGGTTAGAGTTAAAAGTGATTCTTCCACTATATAATATATTCTTATATACGAACCCTAAGCGCGCCACATATTCTCAGAAACCTTCCCAATGGACCTAACTACATGACTAACTAACTAACTACATGACGTGTTAAATGACATTATAATCAGTGAAGTTACTATGATGTCATGCTTGACCTAGATACGTACGTAGCGAACGCATACTTGAAGACGGGCTATGCGTTACTGTACGAATTGTATGTCTTTACTTTGTAATACATATTCTGTTGAATATTTTGAAACTAATTTGACTGGGCGCAGGGAGTTCAGTGATCCATCGATCCTAACACGCAGTGTGGGTAGAGCTTAGATTGGGATGGGCATTACATAGCTAAAGGTGGAACAGTCATTTGGCAAACACTGACATTGATGATAATTATACACCATCGTTTTGGGTGCTTTTGTTGTTGCCTTTTCCACATGTTGTTGATGATGATGTATGTACTATTAACTCTGGGGCTGGTACCATTTTACGTCACATGTCAGTTGTTACTTCGCATCTATATACAGTTTGATCTGTCACACACGTATTAGGCAATGCTAGGTAATGAGTCAATCAATTGCAATTGCTTTATAGGCCAGTAGACATTCGCTGCATGGAAGAATTATCGGCATCCCTATTTTTCTGAATTACAATGCGTGCTATCGGCATCAGCACCATACACTTACCTGAACAGTTTCTCCATTTACAATTAAAAAGCTAACTTTATTTTGTGTGAGTTGAATATGACCCCTGATACAATTTGACCAAGTGATATGCTATAGAAGTTTACCTTCAGGTTAATCACGATAAGCTTCGAGTATATTCCTGGCGTATTCAACAACCTCATTTGCAGATAATGCCATGTAGATCTATAGGCCGGACGCTCTTCACAGTAGTACTGGAGAGGGTGGGGTGGGACGTTTATTGTCTTATTTTCTTGCCTTGATAGATATAATTTACTAGTTTGGTTCATGCGGAAAGTGCACATTCCAAGTCTAGACAGTACTCCCAATGTGTATTGGATATGCAATCATAGATATGGGGAAATGTACGCTTATGAACACGAATTGGTATCAGAATTGGTGTTCAGATTACAGGCATGTATTTGAATGTTAAGATCATATTCTTTTTAAACATAAATTTGGTTAACAAATTCGTAAATAAATACTAACATTGCAATATGTGGACACCTCTCCAGGTAAAAACGTGTATTACTTTTGAAGTCACATCATATCATATTCATTTTCAACATATTTCAGACATGTTTCATAAATTTGCCATACTTAAGGCACTTGTGTATACAACAGAAACATGATTTATCAAAGCAGTCAAACGAATGTCCATCATATACTACATCAAACAATCTACGAAGCATTGTTGGCAATATTTTATTATTGTCAGTTCCGAAATTTGAGATGTGATTTCCAAACTTAACATCAAAATGTAGAACTTTATTTATGTGTTTCTTTCCATCGTCAACATTTGTGAAACTGACAACATTGCCTCAGTCTGAATAGTCGCTGATTCAATTTTACTGACCAACAGATGACCTGACTGGCGGACAGTCATACAGACGAACAAACACACTTATCTCAATTGATGCTCAAAATACAATACATGGAGCAGTTCGTATACGGAGAGTAGAGGCGCGATACACGGCTATTGTGATTGGCTGAGAGCTTGATGACGTCAGCAAGCACTCACCAAATCACAACAGGCGTTTATCGCGTCACTTATGGTTACATCTTTTATAATAATGAGACTATGTGAGCAGTGCCACTGCAGTTGCTATTTTTTCCACAGTCAATCTAATCAATTGTACTTCAATTTAATAAAAACACATTTATTGTAACCTGTTGCCTTATCTGATAGATGATACACATCACATTAGAATGCGCTATCAGCAAACCCTGGAGAATCGGTTCGCATTTCCCACACGGTCGGCTCCGCATGATGAATGGCACTGTCATTGTGGCTTACTCTGGTCATGCGGATTTAAGATCATCGACACGGAAATGAAATATGTAGAGGAAATTATAGATGTAATCCAATGTGTGTGTAGCCAATGATGTATGGAAATGAATGTGCTTGCCTCCTTTGACGCCTGAAATAACATCATTATCCTAATCAATTCAGTCCTTGAATATTTCGAAATTAATTTTCTTGTAATATGTGGTTGTCGCAAGCATCTTGTCATCATATCCTGCTTTTATGAGTATCAAGACTAGCGACTACATGCGGTATTGGCATCGTTGCATTTAATGTCTCTCAGTTGTCAGGTATTGCCATGGCTGATGGCAAGCTTACATACTCTAAAACCGATATTTGAGTCCAATATGGCTTCATTCATCTGTGGCATATGTTAAACGCTAGCACGTGTAAATCGATGTGTGGCAAAGATGAAGACACATCAATAATATCGTCCGCCGGTCGTGTTACTTCTACGACATACACGTTTATTGATATACTGACAAAATCTGGCATGATGAATTATCCAGGGATCTGGTGTAGATTGTGTTGTTTACGTACAATGTCGCAGATAAAAACAAATATGATTCATTTCCGGGCAGATATGGTAAATGCGGGCTATGGAAAACTATCGTCCACAATTGACTATATCTGCTTAGAAATTGAACACGAAAATAGCCTTAATTTTAAATGGCTTAACTCGATCAGATCAATACGCTGAGAAATAGGTCAAGATGACCTTATTAATGCTGGCCAGAGCAATTAAAGCTGCACATTAAAATTAACAAAAGAAACATTACAGAAACTGTATATTGCGTCATGGCAACACGAACTTCAAACATCTTCAAGATTAGAAGACTATAATGGATTCAATTTGAAATATATATCACCGTATTATCATTCAAAGATGCTATCACGTTATTCCGTTTAGGCCCTTAAACCATAAACTGATGATCGAGACCGGACGATGGAGGAAACACTGACAGATAACACACACTTTGTACACTGTGTAACGAACTTGACGACGAACATCAGTTTCTGTATAACTGTAATAAATATAATGAGGTAAGAACAAAAGTTATTCTGGGCTACTATATTAGAAGCAGAATCCCATGTAAGCCAAAAGAGCCCTTGCGAATATGCAATGCGCATGTACTTAGAAATCTCTGTAAATATTTACACTTTGCTAACAATTCAAGACAACAAGTGTAATATTCTGTAAATAGCCAAGATGAGTGAGTGATGGTGATTATAAAAAAACCCAAAAAACCCCAAATAATAATAATAATAATAATAATGATAATAATGATAATACCAAAAATGCTAATAATCGTAATACTAATGAGGATACTACTGATAATAATAATAAAAATAATAATAATAATAATAATAATAATAATAATAATAATAATAATAATAATAATACTAATGAGGATAATAATAATAATAATAATAATAATGATGATGATGATGATGATGATGATGATGATGACCATATTTCATTCTTAAAATTTCCTACCAAATCAACAAGACAGTATATTATTACGTCATATTCTCTGTAAACGGCCTGAGTGTAGAAAAGTAGACTTGAACTTGAACTTGCTTCCAATATATTAAGATACCGTCAGATAATATAGACCTTTGTCCATTTGACTTTACTTCCCAGATTAAATTGTTCTCGCTATATTTTCCCGAACACGACAAAAGTCTGGGAATACTATTTCAACAGGAGGACGATAAATAGTTCTTGATACAGCCAGGATTGGCAAGCAAACCTGACACACCGACAGACAGCTCCAAAGGTATGTCTATCTTTCTCTTCTACCGAGAGTGCATACTGCATTATTCTATAAATAGTCTTTTGAATAATGGTCCTCCAATAGTGTGCACATAAATGTAACCCGCTAAATACATTTTAATCTAGGGTACTTGCTACTGGAAAAAGCAAAGAATGCCTTGCCAACGGACAATGTATGATCCTGGCGTCTGAGTGTGATGTCGGATAGTGCCAGTAGACTAATGAATATGTACGTGATTGATAGATCGTTTGTTTTTTAGTCGAAGGACCGCATCCATGAAAAACGCCCTCTACCATTCGTAAAATTTAATCAATCTCTGCAATTTGTTTATGGACTATTTCAAATACATCACATTCAACTACCATTACCACCACCACCACCGGCGCCACCACCACAACCACCACCACCACCACACGCCACGCATTGTTGTTGTTGTTATTGTTATTGTTGTTGTTGTTGTTGTTGTTTTTTATCCATTTATCCAAAGGTAAACTCTTTCAGACACATCACATCATTAATTTGTGCTCATCTGGGCACACCAACATTCATCGACACAGCAGTAATCAGAGCGTGACTAGGCACTGTGGATGAACAAAGCATGTCTAGTTCGATAAGAAGTCTACGCTATGTTGAACAAATCGGAAAAGTTGCTTATTCACGGTGAAAATGAGACATCATGAAAAATCAACACAACCTGTATTAGCCGTATCCTAACAATATCCACATTAACAATCTCAATACGCCATACCAGGCGAGTGAACTGTGTATCACGAAGGCTCGCCAAGATGCTACTCACTGTTTTGAGAATAATTGTATTAATGTCTGCCTCTGCACATCATTGCATGCCAGCAGCACCTTCCATTCATTCATCAGTTTCAGTCATTATGTACGCGGAGATACTAAGACTCGATGAGTGGCAAATGTCTTTCATTGGAGTCCAGCATGGTCAGGTTGTTTGGTAATTAAATAAATCGTCACCCGAGCATGAGTGATCACCTGCACATACGAATAAAGGTTCTCTCAAAGTAGCATGATACCTCGTCTCTATGGTAATCAACCACGCAGTGTTTGATGACAATCTGGATCTGACATGCGCAATCAGGTGTGGAACAACCTACAATTTATGTCTGAATAAGACAATAACAGAGCTACGTAATAATGACTGCCGAATAGTATGAAAATCTGAGTAAATATTATGGTTGTCGTCAGAAGATTGTACTGCCTACAAGCCTGGCTACCAGGCTGTCCAGCAGATCGATAGGCATACGTATTAACCATTATATGTCGCGACACATATTTCAAAAATGTGTCACGTTTTGTAGATATAGCAGTCTCGTATGAACTAGATGGGTGACAATTGTCACTTCCAGCTATTTCTCTGGGCGATCTGTATCATCGAGGATATGCGATCTTATTTTTACTTAATAAAGAATATTGCTCTGATCCACTTTGTGTATTTGATTGACGCATAATAAATAAAACATCCGACACGAATAGCCGTAAACTGTGCATGCGTCCATTATCATTTCTAGCTTTGTCTGTTCCATGTGTTTAATACCACTGCCATTAAGGGCTACTTTGCCAATTATAATAATAATAATAATAATAATTTTTATTATTATTATTATTATTATTATTCGACCAGATTCCAGAATTCTATTCCTAAATTGAGCATGTTCTAAAACGCTTTACAAAATATATTATTAAATTAAAAAGAGAAGTTTAAAAGAGATCACCAATAGTCACCAATAGTCACCAATAGTCACCAATAGTCACCAATAGTCACCAATAGTCACCAATAGTCACCAATAGTCACCAATAGGAAAGCATTTGTATCTACTTCCTTAAAGTCATATAGTAAAATGAGTGATATAGCTGTATTTAGGAGTTTGAAAGCGCCAGGGAAAATAAATTAGATTTAAAATGAATACAAGTGTAGAATTAATAATGCTGTTATAAGTTGCAAGGTGCGTTATAAAAATGTACGGCTTTAGAGATGTTTTAAAAAGTGATCAGTTTGTTAATAATTCATAAATAATTTAATGTAACATTCCATAGTCTTGGTGCAGCTTTGAAAAAAATTCATCTGTCACCGTATGTTGTTTGTTGTACGTGAGCGAGGTATAGATAGTGTCAAGCAATTGTCCGAACCTAAGCTCTCATTTGGTCTATATACTTGCATCTTGTCAGTATTATAGGACAGTGCCTGATCATGCAGTGCTTTGAAATGGCGATTTCATGGACAGTGGCCTAGATATTGAATCTACTGTTTGAATTGAATATATAAGGTTAAACATTTGCACATTGGAATTTAAATCAATTTGTAATTTCAAAGCATCCAGTCACCAATAACATCGTGATTACATTTTTTAAATAATTTGATTGGAGTTGCCTCGGTCTTTGCCTATACGAAGTGGATACCACTGAAATTTCTTGAATAGTACCTAGAATATACAGGCTGACTAGCTGGTAATCAAACAACTAACATCAGGTGATATCATAGCAAATATGCGCCCATCGACTTGTGACAGAGGTGAGGTTATTTATCATAGCAACGGTTAGTATAGATGTGTATTGGAAAATAAAAACCAGCATGAACTCTTTTGTATGAATTGTGAAAACACATCAATGCCCATGTCTGCGGTCTAGATAACCAATTGACACAATCAGACATGATGGATGATTTAGGGATCGGGTGCAGATTGCCTTTATTACGCGAGGTGTATTGCTGTTTATTTTTGGCATAGGCATAGACGCATTTACCCACTCACTCATAATCATTGCCAGCTTTTCCCTACGACGCTCACACACGCACGCACGCACGCACGCACGCACGCACGCACGCACGCACGCACGCACGCACGCACGCACGCACGCACGCACGCACGCACGCACGCACGCACGCACGCGCATTCCAATACGAAGTTTTCATGGTGAGGGGCTGTTTAGAGTTGGGTTCGAGTGCCATCTCTCGGAGAGTTCATAAGAATTAGATGCTCTGGGACGGAATTTCCCACAATGTGATGTCTACACCTTCTTAATGGTGTGAAAAGGTGGTTACATGAGCTACCTGAGACCACGGCTTGATACACCCTCACAGGCTCACTCTCATATACGGCTTCCACCCATCAACACATCAATAATACATGTATTCGTAGTGATCAATCATCAAAAGCACTTGCACAATGCAAATTTCTGAAGGCTAATATGCGGATGGCATTATAATAGGTAGGTATTACGAAATTGAAACATTCTCTTAGCTTGTTCGCCATCCATGCAGGAGTTCATTCAATACACATGAGGGAAAATGAATGAATGCACACGTTAGATCCCTGTATAAACTGCCGTGTATGCGTCAGTCGATGATGTGCCACTTTATGAAGCATAACGCGTAAGAAGGACGTCCTTAAAAGAATGTGTGCGTGATTGCTATGGTAACATCAAGCTGAACCAAGTCTTCTTAGTAATTAGTATAATAGACTCAGCATATGGAACATAACCCATCCTACAATGAATCGAGGAAGAATAGTGTCTCCGCAGCGATGTGCTGACATTCTCCAGTGAATATCTGCCAATTGAGGAATGTTTGACAAAAAGCTGCCAGATTGCCCAATGACGAATTCTCCAATGACAAACAGAACCAGTAATTCATATTTGATGAGGTGAAACTGATCACTGTATTAAGAGTGTAGACGTAAAGTTCACAGAATGCTATTCCTCTACGAATGGGCTCGAAGAAAACAAACATCCCCACTTAGGTTACCAACAGGATAATATAGAGGCATCTTTCGGTGGTCAATTAACGGGCCAATTTCGGTTGTGGATTTGCATAAGCCTTTGAATGAGTATGCAAATGGCGCAGCTTTTAAGAATATCTTAGTGTATTTTGATGAATTTGGCACAAACATGACCTTCTCCACTGCTCTGTAAACTCTTATTAAATTTACTTAATTGCATCCCATTTCTTTCATTTCTCTTCAATGAATGTCCAAGGACATAACGAGAAACCTTGTATTGATTCATCAGTACATCCATGAACACCTTGACTATGCTTAACATTCAATATGCATGTATTAGATATTTGTGCACAGTCAGATATTTCTTCTGTTGCTGACATCTAGTCCTCTCAGTACTTGTCACACAATCAGTTGCAATAACAACATGGCTTGCAATACATCGTATTATTGACGCAGTCAATATATACCACAATCATTGGCCAGTCGGTAAACTGTATGACCAGACACACCAGTGAACCTAGTCATGCTCGCGAATCTTAGCCTAACGACATTCCGATCTCAGAGGGAATCCTTCCATATAGCGCTGGCTGTGTGCCTTTCCATATCCTCCGCACACCCTTGTCTACACTCTACACGCCCATAGTTACATGAATACAACAATGTGGCAATTAGTTGGTCCATCACCGTCACTGTATTATCATTAACGTTTCCCAAATACAAATTTATAGCATTCTTAGCTATATGAAGAAACATTGCGATCTCAATAGAAACGCCGTTTTTGTCAATCTCTAGACACACACAGTCAGTCTGATCAATACAGCTATTGGTGTTGCCGCTGATGCTGCTATTGCTGCCGCATGAGTAAGTCACTAGAGCACGAATCTAACAGTTTCACACCACAACAGGGTAGGATATAGAGAGAACTCACTAGCTAGAGCTAAGTATTGACCGGACTTTCTCTGGATACAGGATTTGTTGCTAGCCCTTAGCGCGAATTTTATTTATCAGTTGATCATGACAGAGCTATCATCGAAGATAAGTGTAGAAAGAGTTTAATGCAATTAGGAATTACATGTTTTCGAAACAAATTCATAAGACGAGTTCTGGAAGAATGGCTATAATCTGTTAAATCGTTAACTGTTTCATCGCGAAGCTAGACACCAGCTGAGCATGTAGTGGTCTTGAGGCCCATTTGCAGGCCAAGAAAAGCCTTGTTGTAATAATTCTCCCCCTGGAATGGCTGGCTCGATAACTGGGCCATCTTTCTCAGTGCTACATTTTCTCTTGCATTTTCGATGAGAAGATTTAAATTTTCTTGAACAAAGGATAAAGGGTTAATTATATTTTGCTAATTGCAATGATGCCTGCTCACCTTTGTGGTATGCTAATTTAATACTGGATATTGTGTGTGAGTCGGCTAATTAATCATTAATTCGACGACGGATATTTTGTCTACGAGATTCGTGACGTCACCACAGGTGACAGGCATCTTGATAGTCGACTATTGTATGAGGATATTTCCGTGACCCTATCAACTATATTATGAACCCAACGTAGTCTAGTCTTTCTCAAAATCCCTTCAAGTCAAATATTTAGCTTGACACTAAGATGACGGGGACATGTTGCTGTTCCAGACAGCAACATGATTCAGTCAAATTAGTATCAACACTCTCAATAGAATATTTCTTACATCATAAATAACCCGGATGTATGCGTAATATTAATAAATTTATATAGATTTTTTACGTAATAATGTTCTACCAAGTTCAATGTGTTAAGAAATAAGTGTCTAGTTTTTGACAAAAAAATGGGACGACAGAAAACATATTTAGGTGCCTAGTTACAATAGGCCAATGGACATTTCCAGTTTATCAATCAATCATATGACGTCATAAGCAACTACATGACGTAGAATGACATGATAATGAATGACGTAGACATGCGCGTCACGAACGAATAATTGACAACGGACTAAGGGCTGTTGTATGGATTGTATGGCTTTACTATTTAATAAACATGCTGTTGAATATTTTGAAACTAATTTGTCTGGGTGCTGTTACTGCCACAGCTTACCTGTATATTTTTCTGAAAATTGCTAGTCCGTGAGTTCAGGGATCGATCGATCCCACAATGGGTGGATTATGAGTGAAGCTTATTTATTGAAAGGCGCTTCATAGCTAAAACTGGATGCCTCCATTGTGTAGTAAACCTGTATTCAATGACCAAGTAACAGATCACCGACATGTTCGTGTCCCGGATATTTAAAATTGTTCATTTCATCCGACACTCCTGACATCCTTGTGGACCATGTCGGAAGATTCAGTCCCTCTTAATTCAGAGTTGCAATCGACCGCATTATTCTTTCAGATAAAACATTTAATTTCTAGAATTAACTACCAGCATCTCAGTTGAAGTGTTTCTGTTCACGTTATGTCTGTTGCAATTAGCTATTGTGCAGATCCCCATGTGTTCTTCGTCAAGATGTTCTAAAACTATGTTTGTAACTGTATGGCGTGTTTAATTAAACAACGTCGACACCTAGACTGCATGGCGTTATGTGAATCAGCCATCTTTAACACAACATCAGTATTTGCCGATAATCGTCAATTCTACATTTTGAACCAGGCGATAGATACTGCTATAGTGTGAAGATCTGAGATATAGTGAATAATAAATATATTGTAAGACACTCCATGAATTACCAACAATGGGGATAGTATTTAGTTGTGCATAGGGCATTGCCGGACTCGACTCGAAAAAACATGCTTTAGAAGTCAGGAGGATGTTCCTTTAATGGCATAGTTATCGCATCATTATCTTTCTGAGGAATGAAATAACGTGGTAGACAATTATGCAATGCTTTATCTGGCGAGTCACTTTCTACAATGCCTGATGGTAATCATCATTGCCACCCCCACCCCCCTCTCCATTGGCTCATATCAAAGTGAGCAGACTAGATATTATTCAATCATGGCATTCCTTAATACACAGTTCCTGGATCTTTGAATAACCAAGTAGATAAGGTACAGTCCTTATGGAAATATTCCTCTCATATAACACAATTATTGTTATTATGATTTTTTATAAATTATCTTCAGTGCTAATTGCAATGGCCAGTTACCTTAAAGGGATGCTAATCTCATCTCAAATGTTGTATTGCACCCATAGATTATGGTTTATAGATTCCATATCATTCATAACATGTCACTTTCCCTTATCCGTACCACAATTATCTACTTTGAAATATGTGTAAATGTTGAACAGTGACCGCACCCATTGTGTGTCCTTATGCGATATTATGTGATGGCATGCACGTGCCAATGCATTGCATTCTTTGTTATGTAATACGCATCCGTTTGAATATTTTGAAACTAATTTGACTGGAAGTTGTTGCTGCCTATGGTAATTTAGTTTCAATTATTCAACAGCTTGCCTGTATGGTAATGTATACTACATTGCCACACTATAGCTGACACCTCTATGGCTGAGCGTATATAGTGAGGCAAACACGCAGGGTTTTCTCTGATTGGATGAACAGTTCATCATTATGGCCATCATAGATTGTAGAAATGTATCAACATGTAACTACTAAAGCCAGACTATCTTCGCTGTCGACATGATAACAAGTTAAAATGCCAGGGATGGAGTATGGGCTGCACATTCTATCACATGAATGGTTAATATAAGGTGGGATTGCATTGACACATTTCAGCGACAAAAAAAATCTTGCTGCAAATTATTAATGTTCAAAAACGCTGAGTCGTGAATGCATTGTCCACCTATTCCTTTGCCTAAGGAAAGTGACTTTCTGGGCGATACAGGAATGTAAATAATGTTAGTGAATACTCATTCTATGAGCGATGTTTGACTTCCACAATTCAGTAATCAGACAGACATGTTGTCATCGAATCAAACTGTATCTATAAATCTTGCCAAACACAAGCGTTTAGCAGTCGATCATATATAATTTGCCCCTAATATATAACCAAATGTCATATATATGTCTTGTGTAGTAAGTATAATTCGTCGGGGTACAACCTCTACAATGTCTAATCTTAATGTTCATGAACCAATTAATGCCCCGGATCTAACATTATCTATACATGTTTTCCAAGTAGGAGCCTTTAATAGTCGATGATATAGAATCTGCCTCTAAAATATAGCCGCGCGTCATATATAGGTTTTGATGGTGTCGTGTGTATAATTCGTTCTGAATAGTAGGAAAACTCGTATAAGTAAAACATATTGTGAGAGTTGACCAGTCTCAAGGACCTATCGCCTCACTCATTGTATGTTAACCCATGTAGCATTGGTGGACTAACCATGTGATGTATCCGTTATAGCACGCATTAATGCGCAAGACAATAGAAAGCATTATTTCTAGCTAGCAAAATACAATGTGCTCTGCAGATGCTAGGGGGCGTCAAGATGAGTGGAGATATAATACCACATTAATTATGAACTACTAAATAGCAAAGCATAGTGGAGGGGAATTATTAGTCATATAATATGAATGTATGTTGTACATTGTTAGAAGCAAGCGAATGTATTTTTATGAACGAGCATACTGTTTTATAGGAGGAGATACACACTTCAACATATACGCGCGTCTGCTGATGTCTGTGGAGTAATCATGCTCATATGATTACATTTATTTCAAAAACAGTGTGCACATTCCCTTACAATCATATCTGTTTCATCAAATTCCTGTGGATGTGGAACATTTCAAAAATCGCACATTGTCTGATGTTGCTTAAGTAGCAAAAGATTGTGATAGAGCACAGCTAGCAGCCAAACGATGCTAGAAATAAACAGCATACGCAATGAGTGTGTGTTCAAAATACTGCGCTCATGCGTCACAGCAGTAAATCACCACATGTTAAAAACCCATTAATTATATGGTGCATGTGTGTATGAGACAGGATCCCCAACATACATATGTCTGAAGGAAAGTACAATGTTTAACTAAACCGACGACAACCTAATTAATGCATCTGATTTGTTGAAGAGTCCGTTCCAGTTAATCACAGGGGGTCTCTGCAAGAGGGTTAGTTAGACTGGTCCCGGATATCGCAACTGAAACAGTATTAGACTGCCCTAATCTACATGTATATTACACCACAGGCTGTCGCTGATGGCAGAGAGATAATACTTTCTTGGTGGGCTTATTCATGACTGGGTATTTGACAGAACACTTTTGGAAGCTGTTAGTGGAATAGTGCTGGCAATTCGTTGTGCCATGTTTGCATTATTTCTCAGTTTATTTTAGAACTTGACTCCAGCATTCCGGGGACATTGGAGTGAATTTTTTAAAGAATGCAAATTATGTAGCTATTCGTATGCGTGAATTCTACAGGAACCTATCTGTAACATGTGTGTTAAATTACAACGAGGATCTGGTACGTGGCATGGCTTCTTTTTGTTATTTCACCATATAGCGAGTGGATATCTGTGTAATCGCCGTGTACAAAAGCAATTACTCTAGATATATGTAAGAAAGGTCATGCGTATTATGATTATCTAATACAGTATCATGATAAAATGTTTGCAATGAGTAATTCATATTATATAATATCGCCTGTGATCATTATTGCATCACATCACATTCATAACCCATTGCATAATGTAAATTAACGTATTGCATAGCATTATATCTAGTGTAAAATTGTTATAGTTGCGCTCGTCACAACATATTCTTACATACATTGTTTACTTATTACCAGGGAAGCTGTCTTTCTTGTTATTGAATCGCAATCATACAATATGATGATACATTTAACGTCAGAAGCACCAATCATCCAATAAAAAAGCAAGTTTTAATTAGAAAATGTGAAGATGGTGAGCATATCACCGCATTGTGTTGCATATTCTGCACAATCGTCAATAGTGAAAAATGATATACGAATGTAATCGCACACTGATTTAATATGGCATGTACCATATTTATTTAGTAATATCTCATTTGAAACTTGTTATATTGTGTTCTAATCGAGACCGCATTAATGCCATGGTCTATATACTGATTCAGCAGAGCGTATTACTGCATGACACTTGACATGTGTCTGCCAGATACAAAAGTATGAAATTATTACATTGTGCTCGATATAGGTGTTCATTGAGATTAGGATTTACTGCAAGTCATAGAGAAAATATCAAGAAGTCAAGCCTACTGATGATATATGGCGCATTCTCCGTGAGTAGGGTGTATTTTCCTAGTACAAGGGCAGATCTAAGATTCGATCATGGGGTGGGTTCAATCAGGTGAAGGGTCTGGAAGAGGTGTGTGCGCTAAAAAAAATGGCATGCATGGTTTGTGAAAAAGAACATCTTTTATTTAACATCTATTTTTGACAATTATGTGTCTGTGAGCTGTTCATGTATAGTTACCTTGAAAGTAAGTACACTTCCATGCTGACCTGTGTCTGATATTTTTGTCTAGGCTTTGCGATTTTCATTCAGTGAATATATCACTTGTCTCAGTGGATTGATGAATTACAGTTGGAAGTTCCCACATGGCACCTTTCCCTTAATCTATGATGATATCATGACAATGGCTAAGTGTAGAAACTAACATTCAGATATGTATGCGCTCAAGGAGCTAAACTAGCAGTGCTTATCTAAAAATCACTGAATTATTCTCAGATTGCATGACCATTACAGGATCAATGCTTTCATCAGGTAAATTTTTCTTGATTAGTCCTTTGCCTGGTATCTAGTCTGTTACGTCAGTCTTGTGAACCAGGCCAGATAGTGTTACTGATATCTCTCATCCATAAAATATCATCATACGTTGTGCATCCTGGATGTTGGCGTTGGGTGTGCAATCGTGCTGCAATTGGCATAACCATCTTTCACTCATTACGTTAAAGCACCATCATATTGCTGTATTCTCTTATATTGGGCGCACATACCATGCACACAATTCTGAGAAAATAAGCTAACTAATAATCAAGCTACCGGAGAGGCACATGATAGTAAATGATAACTGTCAAAGATATACCAGCTAACACAACACAGCATATGTAGTCTATGGATATCATGTCCAGAAGTGTATGGCTAGAAATGATGGTTGCCATATCCATGCATTCCAGTAATACATTCTGAAAGGTAACTGTTATGTCAGTTGTATTTTTGTCACCATTGTACCCTTCTAAAACACTGACCCACTTCGTCTGCGAGCCCCTGATAGACAACTGATATATTCACGCTGTAATATGAGCATATTAAAGCTACACATGATTCAAATGGGCACCTTGTAATATTAAGAGCATTAATTGCTTGCAAAATTAAGATAAGCAAAGCCAATCTTTAAAAAGTTGTATTTTAGCCGTGTAAAAATGCGCTTTAGAAGATCTGTGACAGCTCAAGTAATCCTGTAAATTTTTGAAATATATATTTCCCATATCACAGGACATAGCTAAAAGGATTCAGCATTATCGCCGGTCTTGCTATCTCTGTTCACAGATCAGCATTTTCTTTTCAAACAGTGATTTCTGAACTCAATGTGTTCTGGATAGATATATTGAAGACGTGTCAAAATTCTGAAAGTAAAACTTCGTTTGCAGCACATGCACACACTCACATACTCGCGTCCACTTATGTTTCCAGCCCTCCCACATGCACGCATGCGCACATGCAAGCAGTCATGCAATGCGTACATATAAGCTGCATTCCAAATCCATGTTGTGTTAGCTATGTTTTTTCTGTGTTCAATTATGCGATGTCGGGCACAGATGCATTTGAGTGTAATTGCTAGGTGTAACAATGAATCAAATTGAAATTTGTGGTGAAATATGGTGGACGAATTATCGATGTTCCCCACCTTTTGAATTTCAATAGAAGCTCTCAGTATCAGCACATTGCATTTATCTGAACATGTTCTTCATTTACAATTCAAAGTAGCATAGCTTTCTAACACCAGATGAATATTTCAGATTTAATTTGACCAAAAGAGATACTATTATGGACAGATACTCTTGAGTAGAATGATGATAAGATTAGAGCATGCGTGACTTATTCTACCAACTCATTTTAGTGCACACAGTTAGTTACTATGATATATAAATAACATATTGTACACGGCGTTTGCTATGAAGGTATGCGCATGTGGGGGCCAGAGAAGGTGGTTCAACCACATTTCCCGATGTGCAACTGCAGATACATTCATTCATATGTATAGGCATTCACAATGTTATGAGTGAAGAATACAATTGCAATGATAGTGATAATGGTCATTGTATGAAATGTCCATGCAATTGTTCCTAAATTAGAATGATAATAAACATGTACTTAGCAGGAACATGTGCATGCTAACTTCTTTTCCAATACCAATGACAGCTTGGCAAATTCCTTTCCAACATCAATACTTGTAATGCCTCAAGAGATACCAGCCATGTTCCATAACTTGGCCACACATCAGCCATATATGTATCTAGCCCAAACAAGCTTTGCCATGACAAACAAAGTAATGAGCACTATATTTATTGGCCAATCAAACGCGTTGTAGGCACTCTACACAAATAATTTGTCAATTATCTGGATATATGCCACACACACACGCACGCACACGCACACACGCACACATATATATATATATATATATATATATATATATATATATATATATATAATACAAGATTATGATTTAAAAGGCATGGGCCATATCGTTCATGACATTGAATATTTATTTATTCCACCTCCAACCGCAGCAAGATACGAAGATGGCAATTAGTTAGATATTTTGCTCCTCAAACAGCAATCATATGGCTACAATTAGCATTTAATGCGTCATTGTTTACGAGTGTTTACTTTAGAATTTTAGCATGCTCATACATGACACTTCATTTAATAATCAGTAAATTTGTGCATAGCCTAAATGTCAAATTATTGTATTGGTATTTGTTGTGCATTTGAACAACCGCAACCGCATACCAAATACCACTACTATAATTTGACCTTTGCAACTAAACATAATAATATGCACTTCAATTCAATGAATGCCTCCACCCCATGTCCGTCTTTCTGGTAGCTTGAGATATTCTTTTAATCTAAATCTATATTATCTTTTTTCTGTCAATGTTTTGTTTTATAGATAACGTTCTTGTAAGTGTGAGACCAGGTGAAAGGTTTCACTGCCGGTCTTATTTCCTCCACCATCTTGAGCAATGAGGCTATCAAATTTTTTGTATTTAAAGCCATGTGTGGTTTATAATGGTAAAACCAGCCAATACTTCCTCTACAGTTGACTTGAGGACTGTATATTTGCAGGCTAAGAGAAGAATATTTTTGAAAACATACCGCTGGAATTCCAGTGATACATTTTCAAAAATAGTGTGCTCTTGGTCTGGAAATTGACATGGAATAAACAAAAATCTAGATTATCGTTACCATTAACTCATTTAATCGTCTAACCGGCCAAAGAAAAACTTTAAAACGATCTTCCTAAATTCCAGTTACAATTTGCTTGATAACGCTTGACGAATTTTTTTGATAAAAGTCGCCTTTTGAGCGGTGTGAGGCACTGTTCACACATGAGGGGTTAATAACGGCAGTGGTCTATCCCGTGTGCTGTATCTGATAGACGTAAGGTAAATGTGACAATATAATTCGCCTAGCAGCGAACTCTGGAGAAATGAGTGCTCGTTTCCTGCACTGTCTATTCTATGAAATGAATGGCACTGCGACTATGTCATACTTAGGTCCAGGTGAATTTAAAATTGCTTTTTAAAATACAACACATCACCATCACCTTAAACAACTGCATTGCTTGCGATAATGATATGAGGACATGGTTCACAGGTTTTTTAAGTACACCCGTTTCACTGTACCATTAGCTATACGCGCATTGAACTACATTTTCTAATTCATCATCATATTTCATTTCCATGTCGATGGACGTAAATTCACCTGGACCTAAGTATGACATAGTCGCAGTGCCATTCATTTCATAGAATAGACAGTGCAGGAAACGAGCACTCATTTCTCCAGAGTTCGCTGCTAGGCGAATTATATTGTCACATTTACCTTACGTCTATCAGATACAGCACACGGGATAGACCACTGCCGTTATTAACCCCTCATGTGTGAACAGTGCCTCACACCGCTCAAAAGGCGACTTTTATCAAAAAAATTCGTCAAGCGTTATCAAGCAAATTGTAACTGGAATTTAGGAAGATCGTTTTAAAGTTTTTCTTTGGCCGGTTAGACGATTAAATGGGTTAATGGTAACGATAATCTAGATTTTTGTTTATTCCATGTCAATTTCCAGACCAAGAGCACACTATTTTTGAAAATGTATCACTGGAATTCCAGCGGTATGTTTTCAAAAATATTCTTCTCTTAGCCTGCAAATATACAGTCCTCAAGTGTATCTATCATCTATCTATCAATCAATTAACATAATCTAGATACTAGGCTCTGGCATAAAGCCAACCGTCGCTGATAGACGTTGGAACAACCAGAAATCACATATGCGTGTCATGCATGACTTGCTTCTGCTACCATGTGGGCAATACTGACGTCACACATTAGACGATAATAATGGCATGGTGATACTGGATAATTTGATCACCGCATGGCAGCAGCAACTTCCATTCAGTCATGCAGAGCTTTATGAGAATCGGGATCTGCCATGCTCAATCAAGTGTCGAACAATTACATTTTATCAACCTACAGTTTTTTCTGAGTAATACAAGACCAGAGCTACGTAATAATGACTACTGAATAGTGTGAAAATCTGACTAAATAGTGTTGTTGTCGGCAGAAGATTGTACGCACTATCATCCTGGTTAACAGGCAGCCAGGCGGGTCGACATAATACTTATTATATGTCCCGACACAAATACAAAAATGTGCAGTATTTGTAGACATAACAGTCTGCTTTGAACGAGACCGGGCAGGAATTGTCGCTTCGTGCTAATGGACCTTTCCAGTTTATCAATCTCTCATATGACGTCACCTACGGGACGTGTATGATGACGTCAAAATCAATTACAACATGAATGACTCGATTTAGAGCGTCTTAACCGCTGATACGTACACATTCGCTACACGTACGCTTTGTTATTTAATAAACACGTTGTTGAATCTAATCCGACTGGGTGCTGTTGCTGCCTTTGAAACACAGGCAGCAACAGCACCCAGTCAAATTAGTTTCAAACTAGTCAATAGCTTACCCATATAGTTGTCTGGAAAGTGATAATCATGGAGTTCAGAGCTCGATTGATTCCAACACGTGCGAGGCGTGGGCGGAGCTTAGCTAGTCTGGATCATGGACTCTACGCAATGTTTATTTTTATTTATTGAAGTATATTGTTCTGGCCCAGTTTCTGTATGTGTTCGATGCATAATAAATAGAACATCAGAAGCGAATAGCAGTAAACTTTGTATGTGTTGATTCTCATTTCGTGCTTTGTCTGTTCCACGTGATTGATAACACCGCCCTTATCGGTTACTCAGTAACGGACAGCGACGTAGATATGGACTGTGCTGGTGAAATCGAGTATAAAAGAGAGCGGGACCAGCGTTTGAATGGAATATATAAGGTTAAACATTGGACCATTAGTATTCAAATCAATTTTGTAATTCCAAAGCATCCATTCAGCAATGCTCTCTTGATTATTGTTTAACTAATTTGATTGGAATTGTCTCTGCCTTTGGTCACAAGAACTGGACGGCAATGTAATTTCCTAAATAGTAGTCTCTTTTATAAGTGACAATATTGCACATTTTCTGGAAACAGCGAATCTGTTTAAAAAGTACCAGCATGAATTCAGACATAATAGATCATGTAAAACTCAACAACTGGAATACCTCGAAGATATACAAGCCTAACTCGATTCAAGTGACCCTGTCTATGCAGTATATGCATACTTCTCTAAAGCATTCGATTCTGTACAACACTATAGACTCCAAATAAAATTGAGAAGCTATGGTATTGCCGACAATATAGTAAGATGGATAGGAAACTACCTATGTACCTGAAGCTAGAGAGTAAGGATCAATGCCGCATCATCAGACACCGGATAGAGGTGGCCAGCGGCGTGCCACAAGGACGTCCCCTAGGACTTATACTTATTATATCCATATATATATATATATATATATATATATATATATATATATATATATATATATATATATATATATATATATATATATATATATATATATAATATCCATATATATATATATATATATATATATATATATATATATATATATATATATATATATATATATATATATATATATATATATATATATATATATATATATATATATAGATAACATACTTGACCGACTAACCTCTCACTACAAACTATTTGCAGACAACACAAAGATATAGGGCAACCGCGCTACCTGTACGATTCAGGACAACATGCGATGTATTAAGAGTTATGGCAACAAATGTCAACATAAATAAAACGCATGTCATACACTTCGGCAGAAATACGCCTCAGACCAAATACGAGATGGCAGATGCGCCCGATATGAATCATATATTAACGGTAGAGGTAGAAAAAGATATGGGAGAGCATATTCACAGAAAACGTCCCTTGATTATACATATAAGTAATATCGTCTCCAAGGAAAAAACAGCACAATAAGACTAATCAGGGTAACATGTTAGAACATTGTTCCATCTAGTTTCACGCTCTTATACACGTCTCTAGTGCGATATATTCTCGGATACTGCAACTTGGCATGGTCACCAAGATTGGAAATGCAACCACAGCTAATAGAAAGAATTCAACGCCAAGCAACTAAACTCTTTCTGCAAATCAGAGAATATAGATGCATGAAAAACCTTCAGGCCTTAAATTGAATGTCACTGAAATATGACTATATGGTTTCGAGGAGACTTAGTTGAAACACACACGCTCATCAGGGGTCTATATATTATTGATAAGTACTACTTTTCCGAACCATCCAGTATTACAAATACTAGGTGGCATAGGCTCAAACTCAACATAAAACGCAGCAACAAAGATATTCGCAAACACCTTTTCGCTGATAGAGTGGTACCACAGTGGAATGCACTCTCAGCCACAATAGCAGAAGCTACACAATTCGGATTATTTAAGAGCGCAATAGCTATCTACTTCAAAGAAAGAACAATTGAATTTGACTCAACATGCATACGTATAACAGCCCATCACAACGTCAACATGTAACTAAATGCTAGGCGCAGCATGGTGTAAACATAAGTATGGGTGTTGCACCGCAGCTAGCGTGGGGAACACCCATCTGCAATACAGTATTTTCACAAACCTGTGTTACAATCTTACATTTAATGGTTTTGAGGATACTTAATTACACAACAACATGATAATGATGAGTACCTAATATAAATATCTTGTCAGCAAACAACTAACAACAGATACTATCGTATCAAATATGGCGTCATCCACTTGTGACAGAGCCGAGTTTTCCATCAGTTATTATAACAACTATTGTTATGGTTGGTTGGTGAAAGCTAACAAGTATGAAATTGTTTTGTAGGAAATGAGAAAACACTTCAATGGCATTGTCTGCAGTCTGGATAACCTATTAAAACAATCAGACATGACAGATGATGTAGGAAGTGGGTGCAAATAGATTTGTTTACGTGCGATTGCAATCCTCGTTGTGCTTGTGATAACATGCACGCGCACACAGCCACATGTGCTCAGAATCAGTGTCAGCTTCCCCAATATGACGCTTCCTTGGTGAGGGGCTCTTTAAAGTTGGGCACGAGCGCCATCCGCAGGATAATTCTTGAACATTATATGATCTGAGAAGGACTTGCCCACAATTTGATGTCTACAATTTCTTATTGGTGTGAAAATAAGATTCGCACGAGGTACCTAAAACCGCCTCGTGTCACGTTATTGGTTTGAATATGCCTTAGAATGAGCATTCAAACGGCGTAGCATTTAAGACCATCTTAGTTTATGTTGATGACAGCTCCTAAAAATAAGTTAAATTACCTTAAAATGTAGTACAATTGAAGGCATTTTAGGATACTAGTTTTGGAAATCTTTCTATATTTACTTAATTGGCTGCCATTTACCTCATTTCCATTCAGTGTTTGAGGATATAACGAAATAACATATATTGCTTCCTGAGTTATGCGTGGACATGTTGACCGAAGTCCTATCAGCACTTGCCACACCAGAAGTTGCAATACTATTACAACTTGTAACCCATGTCCACATTCGATACGGCAACTCTTACATAAATAGAATCATGTGATAATTAGTTCAGTCATCCCCCATCACTGTATTATCATTAACGCTATTCTTGCTTTCCAAATACGCGGATTAATGTATTAGAATTCTTAAATGTATGAAGAAACATTACGATCTCAATAGAAACGTGGTTTAAGCCAATCTCCAGACAGTCCGATCAATGCAGTTGTTGTTCTTGCCGCTGATGCTGCTATTGCTGCCGCGTGAGTAAGTCACTAGAGCAAGGGACTAACCGTTTCGCTAGAAGCACACCACACCATGGTAGGATATATAGAGAACTCATTAGTTAGAGCTTAGTATTGTATATACTTTCTCGGGATAAAGAATGTGTTGCTCAACCTAACAACAGCGTGGGATATGGAGTGAACCTAGGTTCATAGCTTCGAGAAGCCCTCAAGCTTAGTATTAGCTTGACTTTCTCCGGAAAGATTACGTAGCATTATAGTTTACTTGCCAGTCGATGATGACAGTGGATATCATCAACGAGCCCCTCGGGAGGACTTTAATGCAATTAGGAATTACATCTTTTAGTAACCAATTTATCAGCCATGTTCTGGAAACACTTGAATAAACTGTTATCAATTTTAACCCTTTCAAACTGGAGCCTGCCAATACCGGATCATGTAGTGGTCTTGAGGAATGCCAATTTACAGGCCAAAATAATCCTAGCCTTAAGACCGTACCACTGGAATGGCTTGGTTATAATTAATCTTGATTTCGATGGATACTTTGTCTATCAGATTCGTGACGTCACCACACATGAGAGGCAGATCGCGAGATAGTCGACTATTACTTTAAAGGTACTGTGTCACACCAAGTAGTATTACATGAAAAATAATAACACACTTACAATAGCTAGCGTATTTTTATCCAATCTAAGGGAATATGAAATGAGTGTACATGTTGAGCGCCCTATCATTGCAATTGAATTGTGCATAAAACTATGCAACGTGGATGAGTTTTATTTAAAATGTGTAGGTTTTGCCTCGTGAAATATTGGAACAGCCATTCAATAAATAGAAGGGCTTCCCCAGTTGCAAAGTAGGTCACAACGAATAAACACATCTCTCGTGACAGCGACGAGTTTGTGAATGTTACGCTACATATTTACTTTCTCCTACTCGAGTGATTTAGCGTGTTCTCATGTATCAACTTCTTTGACATTGAATCATATGACGATATTTGTGCAAGAATGAGAACATTTAACAATATGTATGTGATTGGACGCGGAAAACAACCCCCGTCAAGTGGTGTTCGCCCAAGTGTCAATTCGCAACGTTATGCCGTTGTTATTTTGGTACAATTGCAATACGATGGCGACTTATTTTAATGTCCAGGTGATTTCCGCGATTTTGCCTGATATTGTGCACACTTACGCCAGTTCCATATCCCTATTCTATGCATTGGACATGAGAAAATGTAGGATATAGGTCGTCTATTCACGTGTTGTGTATAGGATACGCATACATCAGTCTTACAGCTTCATTCGTCGCTAAGTCAGTCACCCACACAGTCAATTGTTCGATCTGTTAGTGGGTTGTCAATCGGTGAGTGGGTGGTTCGGTCTGTCAGCCTGTTTGTCCATTCCTTCCCTCATGCAGTCATCTGACCTGTCGCTCATGCAGTCTGTCACTCATGCAGTTATCCGATCGGTCGGCCATGCAGTCTAGACTGTCAGTCTCTATTCCGCATGCAGCCATCCGACGTGCCACTCATGCAGTCTGTCAGTATGTGACTCATTAAGTCATCCAATGTGTCACTAATGCAGTCAGTCACTCAGACAGTTGGGCAGTGGGTAGGTCGGTCGCTCATGTGGTATGTTGGGTGGTCAGGTTGCCACTCGCGCAGTCATCCTATCTGTCACTCATGCAGTCATCAGATATGTCTCGCATGCAGTCCATCAGTCTGTCACTGATGCAATCCTCCAATCTGTTTCTTATGTAGTCCGGCAGTGTGTCACCCATACCGTTATCCTATCTGTCACTCATGCAGTCTAGACTGCCAATCTCTATTCCTCATGCAGTAATTCGATCTGTCACCCATGTAGTTGGTCGGCCGGCCGGGCGGTCAGTTGGTCGCTCAGTCGATAGGGCAGTGTTTTGGTCAGTCAATGGGTGGGTGGTTTCGTCTGTTAGCCTGCCCGTCAGTCCATCACTCATGCAGTCATCCGATCTGTCACTCATGCACCCCTTCAGTCCATCAGTCATGCATCCTTCGATCTGTCACTCATGCGGTCAGTCGATCTGTTGGTCGGTGGCTGGGGGTTTGGTCTGTCAACATCTCATGCGGTCCTCCAATCTATCAATCATGTAGTCCGTTATTCATGCAGTTATCAAATGTGTCAGCCTTGCATTCATCAGATCTGTCACCCATGCAGTCATCCGATCTGTCACTCATGAACTCCGCCTGTCTGTCACTCATGTATTCATCCTATTTGTGACTTATGCAGTCATCTGATACGTCACACATACAGTCCATAAGTGTATTACTGATGCGGTCCTTCAGTCTGTCACTCACGCAGTCACCCGATCTGTCGCTCATGCAGCCTGTCAGTCTGTCACTCATGCAGTCATCATATCGCGTATCCATGCAGTCACCCGACCTGTCATTCATGCAGTTGGATGCGCGACCACTCAGTGGGTCGGCCACTCAGTTGGTCGGCCAGTGAGTTTGTCAGTCGGTTGGCGGTGTGTTTGTTCTGGCAGCTTGCCCATCACTCATGCATTCCTCCGATCTGTGACCCATGCAGTTCGCCATGTATGCAGTCATCCAATGTGTCAGCCATGCAGTTGTTCACTCATATAGTCGGTAGGTCGGTCGCGCACGTGGTCAGTCGGTCGGTTTCTCATGAAGTCAGCTAATCTGTCACTTATCTTGTTATATGATCTGTCACTCATGCAGTGATCCGAGTTGGCACTCTTGCAGTTATCCGATCTGTCAATCATGCAGTGGGTGGGTTGGTCATTCGGTCGGTCGGTCGGTTAGTGGTTTTGGTCAGTCGGTGGGTGGGTGGTTTGGCCCATCAAGCTGTAACTCATGCAGTCATCTGATCTGTCGCTCATGCAGTCGTGCTATCTGTCACTCATGCAGTCATCTGATCTGTCACGTATGCAGTCCATCAGTCTGTCCCACGTGCAGTTACCCGATCTGTCACACATGCTGTACGTCAGTTCTGTCACTCATACGGTCAGTCGGTCGGTTGCTCAGATGGTTGGTCAGTCCATAGGTCGGTGGTTTGGTTTGCCATCATGTCTGTCAGTCGGTCACTTATGCAGTCCTCTGATGAGTCACTCATGCAGTCCGGCAGTCGGTCACTCTTCATCCAATTTGTCACTCATGCAGTCAGTCACTCATATAGTTGAGTGGTGGCTCGGTCGGTCGCCTGTGTGGTCGGTTGGTCGGCCAGTCTTTTATAGACGCAGTCATCCGATCTTTCACTCATGCCATTCGCCAGGTTATCACGTATGCAGTCATCCTATATGTTAGTCATGCAGTCATCACATATGTCACACATGCAGTCGCTCGGGCGGGCGGCCGGTCAACTGGTCGCTCATGCGGGCGGTCAGTTGGTTGGTCTGTCCTTGGGTGGTTGATTTGGTCCGTCAGTACGCCGATCAGTGACTCATGCAGTACGGAAATCGGTCACTCATGCAGTCCTCTGATCAGTCACTCATGTAATCCTGCAGGCGGTCACTCATGCAGTCATCCAATTGTGTAACTCATGCAGCCGATAACCCATACACGTGGATGGTGGGTCGGTCGGTCGCGCGTGTGGTCGGTTGGTTAGTCAGTCCTGTATGGATGCAATCATCCAGTCTTGGTGGTTTGGTCCGTCAGTCATTCAGTACTCTGATCAGTGACTCATGCAGTCCGGAAGTCAGTCTCTCATGCAGTCATCCGAGCTGCCACCCATGCAGTTGGACGGACGGCCGGTCAGCCGGTTGGTTACGCAGTTGGTCGGTCAGTGGGGTTGTCTGTCGGTGGATGGGTGATTTGGTATGTCAGCCTGTCCGTCACTCATGCAGTCCTCCGATCTGGCACCCATGCAGTTAGGCACTCATATAGCCGGTAGGTCAATCGCTTACGTGGTAAGCCAGCCTATTACCCATGCAGTCAGCCAATCTGTCACCCATGCATTCGGTCCGTCAGTCGGTCCGTCATTTTGTCACTTATGCATTCATCCGATCTGTCAATTATGCAGTCCATCACCCATGCAGTCGGTCATCCGATCTGTCGCTCATGCCGTTGGCCCATCGGTCGATCGGCCGGCCATCATGTCTGTCAGTCCTTCATTCAACCGACCTGCCATTCAAACAGTCCATCACCAATGCAGTCGGCCATCCGAACTGTCACTCATACAGCCAGTCAGTAATCTGCTCTGTCACACATGCAGTCGGTCGGTCCGTCGTGTGTTCGGTCATTCGGTCGGTTGTTCGGCATGGCAGCCTGTCCATCCGTCTGCCACGCATGCTGTCATCAGATCTGTCACTCGTGCAGTCTGTCAGTCCATCTCTCATGCAGTCTGTTACCTGATGTGTCCCTCACGCAGTCAATCGGTCATCTGATCTTCCACTCACGCAGTCAGTTGGTTGGTCGGCCTGCCCGTCAGTCCCACACGCATACAGCTATCTGAGCTGTCCCTCATACAATCAGTCGTTCGCTCCGATCTATCACTCGTGCAGTCGGTCAATCGGTATGTCCGGCAGTATGTCACGTATGCAGTCATCCGATCTATCAACATGCAGTCCGTCAGTCTGTCACTCATGTAGTCGCCCATCCGATCTGCCACTCATGCAGTCGATCAGCCATCCGATCTGTCACTCATGCAGCCAGTCGACAGTTCGTCATTTCCGTCATTTAACCGATCTGTCACTCATGTCAGTCGGCCACTCATGCAGTCATCCGATCTGTCACTCATGCAGTCGGTCAGTCATCCGATCTGTCACTCATGCTGTTGGTCGGTTGGTCGATCGACCGGCCATCATGTCCGTCAGTCCGTCATGCAACCGATCTTCCACTCATGTAGTCCATCACGCATGCAGTCGGTCATCCGATCTGCCACTCATGCAGTCAGTCACTAATCTACTCTGTCACTCATGCAGTCGGTCGGTCCGTCGTTTGGTCGGTCATTCGGTCGATTGGTCGGCCTGGCAGCCTATCCATCAGTCTGCCACGCATGCATTCATCAGATATGTCACTCGTGCAGTCTGTCAGTCCATCTCTCATGCAGTCGGTCATCCGATCTTCCACTCATGCAGTCGGTTGGTTGGACGGCATGTCCGTCAGCCCGTTACTCGTACAGCTACCCGAGCTGTCACTCATTTAGTCTGTCAGCCCGTCACTCATACCGGTGATCATCCGATCTGCCACTCATGCAATCAGCCGTTCGTTTTGTCAGCCTATCTGTCAGTCCATCATTCATACATTCATCCGATCTATCACCCATGCATTCCGTCAGTCCATCACTCGTGCAGTCGGACACCTGAGCTGTCACGCATGCAGTCAGTCGGTGGTCCGATCTGTCACTCATGCGGTCGGTTCGAAATTGTCAAAAGTTACCCTCTCTTTCCTCTGTCATATCCATATCGCATCTATTTGTAATTGCAATGTAATCAGTCTGAGATGAGTTCACGAAAAATCAGGATATGAATGCTTTTTCATAATGAAAGTCCCATAACAAAAATATAACAATGCTGGTAAGAAGCACGTATGAATGCACGTGGGTTGCGCTGCTCGTTTTCATAATAACGTCAATAGTTTGCAAACTATTGTGAACGCGTTACGAAAACTGATAACGCAAGCCACCTTAACTTACTGTCGGCGCGCGTTACCAGTTTACAGCCAATTTGACTATTTTTGTCTAGCCTATCATTAAATTTAGTCGGTAATAGTATTTACGAATGGTGCATCCATCTAATAACAATAGCGGATTGACACCAGATGAAACCGAGACCGAAACAAAAACATATGTCACGTGACAAGAGGGATTTCGCTGCATGCATATGTATGAGATGCCTACTGAATACAATATAAACTAAATGGAAAAGATCAGTAATGGTTGTGAAAATGCACTATTCGATCGTGGTAACGGTGGAATTACATTGTTTTAATGTCGATATTGTGCAAATATGAACTTCTCCTGACACAATGAGATGATGTATACGGCCTAGAGACTGATTTGCAATAATGGAATGCTGTGGCATAGCAGCTTTAATGACAACATTTGTTCCAAAAATTAAAATATCTACTTATTGAATGTCCATTTGCAGGGCAAAGAGAAGCCTATTCTTTCAGAGTTACCACTGGAATGACTTACCCTGTCATCGAGCCAGTCATTCCAGCGGTACATTAAAGTAAAAAAGTATTCACTTGTCCAGTAAATAGACATTCTCAAAAACACTACAGAGGACGTTTGGCCGGCTTCGTCTTTAAAAGGTTATTGCATGAGGATATCGCCATGCCATCACGTAGATTTTGAACGCAACGCAGTCTTTCTCAATATCCCTTCAAATCAAATATATCAAATATTCGCAAACTATTACAGGCAAGCTGCTTAATATTTTAAAGTCAAATTAGTTTTTAAATCTTCAAAGGCTTACCTGTATATATATTCTGGAAATTGATGGTCATGGAGTTCAGGGATTGATTTCAACGCGGGCGACGCGTGGCCCGCGCTTAGCTAGAGATGGACGGAGCATAGCTAAAACTGGACAGTCTAGTATAGTCTATATTAACATAACCTTCCTCGGACCTACCGTACGTGGCTGTGATAATGTTTTCCATCTAGCTTTTGTCGACAAAACATGGCATGATATTTTCTATACATATCAAGATAGTTTTGAAACTAATGTGCTGACATTGCCAGATTCGTCTCAAACTATTCAACATAATGTTTATTAAATCGAAAACAAATGTTGTGCTTTGAGAGGTTTCGTTTTCGAGATCAAGTGATTAAAGACAGTTGTGATATGACAGCAAACGATAGTGTAAATATGATATTGATATATCAACTGTATACTCACTTGCATTAGAGCAAATAATGAATGCACGTGTGTCATCATGAGGGCGTATTATTTTGGGCTAGTTCCATTGTGTTAGTTTTGGTTATTTCCAGTGTGTTACTATTGGTTAGTTCCATTGTGTTAGTTTTGGTTAGTTCCACTATATTAGTATTGGCTATTTCCAGTGTGTTAGTTTTGGTTATTTCCAGTGTGTTACTATTGGTTAGTTCCATTGTGTTAGTTTTGGTTAGTTCCACTATATTACTATTGGCTATTTCCAGTGTGTTAGTATTGGTTATTTCCAGGGTGTTACTATTCGTTAGTACCATTGTGTTTGTCTTCGTTAGTTCCATTGTGTTAGTTTTGGTTAGTTCCACTATATTAGTATTGGCTATTTTCAGTGTGTTAGAATTGGTTAGCACCATTGTGTTAGTATTAGTTAGTCCATTTGTGTTTGTATTGGTTAGTACCAGTGCGTTAGTATTGGTTATTTCCAGTGTATTAGTATTGGTTAGCACCATTGTGTTAGTATTCGTGTAGTTCCTTTGTGTTAGTATTGGTTAGTACCAGTGTGTTAGTATTGGTTATTTCCAGTGTGTTAGTATTGGTTAGTTCCATAGTTGAAGCTACTTATGCTACTATCAAATTGTCTAGAGATGTGTTTTCTCATCTCAACATAATACACACTCTAATCTAGGCACATGATGGTTTCGAAGCTGATCCAGTGACGTTACGTGCCATTGTTGTTTTTTAGTTAATATCAAGTAACCGAAGAAATGGGTTGTCACATTGTAAAATAACATATTGCTTTATATGTGTGCACTCAATAAAATTGCAAATGCGTTTCGTGTTTAATGAAAATATATCAAGCAAATATGACAGCTTTATTAGATTTCATGGAGATTTGTCATGTCAGGTTGTCGACATAATCTCAGTTTTAAATGCCAATGGTATTTCCTTTGTAACATCGTAAATGAATTTTGTTTATTATTAACGTATATTATCGTTACAATGAAGGGAATAATAGAATGTATGTGTCTTTATCTATGGCCCAGTCGTTGACTTGATGTGAAGTTTCTGTGGTTATTCTGAATAAAGCATTGCGTGAATCACTGGCCTTTGCCCAATGCTGGTTATTATAAGCGTGGAACTCAGTCAGCTGTCTTGTCGGGAGAGGTTTTCATCCGGTGTAGAGTGATGGTGCTCTAGTTGCCTTAGAATATATCTGAGGGAAATTATGCAATGGACCTTCCAGTTTATCCATCCATCACATGACGGTATAATCAAGTACGTGACATGTAGGCTCGCGTCATAATTAGTGACGCCATTAATGACACATATATAAACGCTTCACGAACGAGTAGTTGATGCCGAACTAGGCTTTATTGTACACATATTATGTCTTTACTATTTAATAGGCATGTTTTTTAATATTTTGAAACCAATTCGACTGTGTGCTGCTGCACATAGTCAAATTAGTTTAAAAAATAATCAACAGTTTACCTGTATAGTGTTCTGGAAATTGATAGTCAGGGAGTTGAATGATCGATCGAGTCCACCACGGGCGAAGCATGGGGGGAGCTTAGATAGTGATGGGTTAAAATTGGATTCGTCCATTGTGCATTAAACATGTCTCCAATGGCCAACGAATGAAGTATCAACATGTTCTTGCGCCGGATATTTAATATAAATTTGTTGCCGTAATATATGCCTTGTATTATTTGCAGAGATTACACTGTATACAATTGTTCGGTTCATCTGACAGCACTGGCATCATTGTCGCAAGATTCGTTTCCTCTAAAATCAGAGTTGCAATTAACTGTGTTAAGCTCTCAGATGAAGGCATTCCTATTCTCGAATTAAATATCAACATTTCAGGTGAAGTGTTTTGGCTCAATTCACCTTTCTAGAGTACCCACCCCTCATATGACGGCATAATGAACTGCGTGATATGTAGAATGACATCATAATGAATGAGGCCATGAATGATGTCGATAAGTACGTCACGAACGCATATTTGAAGACCGTCTATGCGTTGTTGTACAAATTGTTTACTTTTACTATTTAATACATATTCTGTTGACTATTTTGAAACTAATTTGACTGGGCGTTGTTGCTGCCATAGGCAGTAACATCACCCAGTCAAATTACTTACAAAATATTCAATAGCTTCCCTGTATAGTTTTCAGGAAATTTATAGCGAGGGTATTCGGGGATTGATTAATCCCAACACGGCGAGGTGTAGGTAGAGCTTAGCTAGAGATGGGCGGGGCATAGCTAAAATGGAAAGGTCAATTAAGTTAGGTCTGTTGCAATTGACAATCGTGAAAATCGGCACGTCTGCTTTGTCAAATAGACTTGAACATGTGTTTGTATCTGTGTGCTATGTCTAATAATGTCAACAACTAGACTGTATACCGTGATGCAACTTAGCCATCTTTAAAACAAAATAATTATTTACTGGGAATTCTTAATTCTAAGTTTAGAGCCAGGTGATAGAATATTTTGCGAATCAGCGATATGATGAACGATAAATCTATTATAAGCCCCTCTAGGAATTACCAAGAATGGCCATATTATTTAGTTCTATGTAGGGCATTATCTGACTCGACTCGGAATAGCAGTCTGTAGAAGTCAGGAGACTGTAATAGTAATGCCACTCTGATACTATGCTATGTTATTTCTGACGAGTGGAACAATGTATTGCACAATTATGCCATGCTGTATCTGGCGAGTCAGTTTCTACAATGTATGCTGGTAATCATCACTGCCATCCGCATCTCCATCGGAGTATTTCAAAGTGAGTAGACTAGAAATTATTGCCATCCCTGAATCCACAGATCATCAATTTCGCAATGACCAAACAGATAAGGTGTATACCTTATGGAATTATTCCTTCCACTGACATACCATTACTGGCTATCATCACTGATATTAGTATATGACCAGTTGGCTTTAACGACATTGACACACATCAGCGACAAAGGAATATTGCTGAAAATTATCAGTCGAGAAAGCATTGCCCAGCTTTTTTTGCTTAATACACGTGGCATTATGGCCGATAAAGAAATGTAAATAGTGTTACTGCATTATCATCCTATGAACGATGTTTGCCTTACAGTAACCAGACAGACGTGTTGCCACCGCATACGATGTATAATGTTAATGTTCATGAACCAATAAATACCCCGGATATAGCTTTATCTAGAAACTCCTGTGTCAACATGGCCTCAAAACACTCAAAATACTTCTTGATATCTCAATTAAACATGTTGATGGTCAATATGTTTCAAGATATTCTGATGCTAGACGAATATTTATGTAAATTCTTCACTGAATTAAATGGCTAATGGTAAAGAAAATTACACTTTTTTAATTAGCCAGAGTCTATCTGCATGTCGAGAGAATAGTATATTTTTTAATTTACCACTTGAATGACTGGATCGTTATTATCTAGGCCTTTCAGATAACCCTGTCTGAAGACCACTACACACTTATGTGTGGTCAGTTTGACCATTAAATTGTTAACTTATCACAAGGAGGGGGTTGTTAATGGTCGATTATATAGATTCTGCCTCTAAAATAAAACCGAAAGTGACATAAACGTTTTAATGCTGTATGCTGTATAATTCGTTCTGAATAGTAGGAACGCTAATGTCTGTGGGACATACTCTGGGAGTTGACCAGGCTCGAGGACCAGTGACCTCAATCAGTATATATTAACCTATACGGCAACGCTGGACTAACCATGTGGTGAATCCCTTTCAGCATACGCTACCGCATACATTAAGCTTTGCTTTAATCGGATACGATCGTTCCTAGCTAGCAGTATACACTGTGCTATGCAGATGCTACGTGGCGTATGGATGGGTGGCGAAATACATTCCACATTTGATTATTGACTATTAAATAGCATATCATAGTGGAAAGCTAATTATTATTCATATAATAGTAATGCGTTTTATATAATGATAGAAACATAAGAATGCATTTATATGAAAGAGCATACTGTTGTATAGGAGGCGATATGTACTTTATCAAATACATGCGCCCCGCCGATATTTGTGGAGTATGCATGCTTATAATCATACACATTCTTTCTATAATTATTCTAAAATGATGTGCAAATACTTTACCATTATGACCGGTTCCATCAAATCATTGTTGCTGTGGAAATTGTCAAACATTGGTTTAAATGACATAGTTATGTTGTTGATTAAATAGGTAAACGCTTGCCATAGAGCACAGCTACCAATCAAATGACGACGTTAAAAATAAACAGTATAAACATTGCGTCCATATTCAAAACACTGGTCTCCATAATAAAACAATTATCACAGCAGTAAATTATCACATGTTAAAAACGCGTTAATTGTACGAATGTGCGTGAGTACGTGCATGCGTACGCATATGCGTGCGTACGTGCATGCCTGCGTGTGTGAGATGGAAGCCCCAACAGGCTTGTGTCTGAAGGAAAGTATCGCCAGGACACTGCTTAACTACGCCGACGACATGCTAATTAACGCATCTGGTTGTGTGTAGAGTCGTATACAGTTAATCACCAGGCCGCTCTATAAGAAGACTAGTTAGATTGGTCCCAAGTATGTCACGTGGAACAGATGTGGTCTGCCCTAATGTAGATGTCTATTAGGTCCTTGTTTCCCATTGAATACAGTGAGCTAATACATTCTTGATGGACTTATTCATGACTAGGTTTTTATCAGAATACATTTGGAAGCTGGTAGCATAATAGAACGGAGAATACGTTGTGCCAGGTTTGCATTGTGTCTCAGGTTTATTTTGCAAACACGCCTTTAGTGTTCCTAGGCCATTTTTTAAAGAATGCGAATCTGTTAGCAATTCTTGTGCTGGAATTCTGCTAGAACTCATTTGTAGCATGAATGTTAATTTACGACTAGGATTTACTACTGGGTGTTGTTTCTTTTTTCTCGCCATATGTCAATCCAATATATGTGTAAGGTATGTGCGTAAAACAATGGATCTAGGTATTATGTGAGACCAGCATATGCATATTATCTAATAACGGCAATTTCATAGTAAATGTTCGCAACGATTAATTCGTATTACATAATATTGCCTCTGTAGAGCAACTACTGTCTGCGTCACAATCAGTACATCATTTACCAAACTCATCAACAATCAATTTATAATCGCGATATCCTATAAGCACGTGCATGATCCACTGCATAATTTACATTAAACCATTACGCATCATTATATCCAGCATCAATATATCTAGCATGTAACAGTTCTAGCTGTCCTCGTGACAATATATGCTAACATGCATTGTTTACATATTTGTCAGTGACGATAATTTCTTGTTATTGACACAAATGTTGTGAAATATACTTGTGATCATGAAATATGATGATACATTTGGATGCTTAGTAGATCCAATTTATGAATAAAAACTAGTTTTGATTCTAAAATCAGCAGATGTCGAGGAACAGTTGAACATGCCACTATGTATTTGTACATTCTTCAGAACTCTCAGTAATGCGTCGCTACAATGAAATGCACAAATAATACAAATTGGTAAGAAAATTGCAAACGTTGAATTCAAAATTTAAATAATTGCTTAGATGATAAATCAAAGTTTTGCATTTTGGAATCAACATTTATCATGCTAGTTTTGTAAAATGCGATTTGGAACTCACTAAAAGGGTTGTTAAAACTGATGGCTTAAATGGAGGAGTCTAGTTTATCCATCACTCACATGACGTCATTGTTAACTATGTGACGTGTATGACGGCATCATAATCCATTACACCCTGCATGACGTGGCTGAGTTAGGCACGAACGCTTAATTGATGATGGACTAAACGTCAGTGTACGAATTGTATGTGTTTACTATTTAATAATCATGCTGTTGAATATTTTGAAACATATTTGATTGGGCGCTGTTACAGCCACGGGCAGCACCAGCACTTTGTCAAATTTGTTTCATAATTTTCAACAGCTTACCTGTATAGTTTTCTGGAAATTGATAGCCAATGAGTTCAGTGATCGATCACTCCCAGCATTGGCGAATTGTGGGTGGATCTTACCTAAAGATGAACGGGAGACAGCTAAAACTGGATTCCTCAATTTGATGATAGATTTGAGACGAAATGACAACTTGTTTAATATCTTCTATATATCAATTTCATACGACAACAAAAGCATAATCTACAACATGACTGTTCTAAATAAGACGTCATTAGAGGGCATGACACCGAGATCAAGCTTAGTGATGACGTTTAACAAACCTCGTGTGCATATTGAGTATTAATTGGCCAAATGCAGATATACGATTGTATAATAGGATGTGTTCGATGTGGTGCAGTGTCTGAGAGAAGCTAATGTTCCGCGAAATGATATGCCTCTGCATTCCGACTGCTAAACAACTTCGTTATTGTGCGTCCATCTTACAACTAATTTGGATGTGAGCTGTTGTCAAAATAGTTTCAAATTATTCAAAAGCGTATGTGCGTATTTACCTTGAAAATTTGGATTCTGGAAATGTATACACTGGAAAGGTGAATTCTGAGTAAATAGTTGCTATTTCAGAGATACCTATGATTAAGGTAACGGAAACTCACATGATTGATGCCTATCATAGATATATCATTTAGCACAAGACAGCATCCTCAGACTATTAATGGTATGTCCAGAATTGTATGGCTAGAAATAATGTTTGCCATTCACATGCATGTCACTAATAACTGAAAAATAACTGTTATGACGGTTGCATTTACGTCCACACATTGGGGAACTACTGACATACTCTCCTGGCTGGTAGTATACGTACATACATACCGGCTATAACTCAACGATGCCGAGGTGATAGGACACACGCGTTGCGATCTAAGAAACAGTATGTCAAGTTATTATAAACCATGTAGACCAATTCCCAAATAAGAAAGGTCGGCATTGTATATATGAAAATCTTTGTAGGTTATTTTGATTCATTTGCATTGTTCAAATTACTCTCCAAGTATTAACTCTATTGAGTATTAGCCACAACTGTGTTATCTGTGTTATTTGATCAGTAAAGAAGTAATACTTATATTGCTAGTCGTGACACGCGTGTTCATGTATATCAATGACATATAAATTAATACCTCAATAGTGTATGCATATGTGTGTGTGCGTGTGTGCGTGCGTGCGTGCGTGCGTGCGTGCGCGCGTGCGTGTGGGTGTGTGCGTGTGCGTGTGCGTGTGCATGTGCGTGTACATGCGCGCGTGTGTGTGTGCGTGTGCGTGTGTGTGTGTGTGCGTGTGTGTATGTGTGTTTGTGCATACGTGTGTGTGAGCGTGCATGTGTGCGGGCATGCGTCCCTGCATGTGTGCGCGTGCTGGTGTGGGGTGGAATGAGGTATGAGGGGTGGGCTTGGGTGTGGGGTAAGTGTGCATGTGTGTGCGTGCGTGTGTGCGTGTGTACATGCGTGTGTTGCAGCAAATGTTTCTAATGTAACTGCATTTTGGTAATAGCCTAGATTTTATGTGGGGTTCCAGAGTATTTATCTACATTATCAGTGTGTGAATATGCTCTTGTAAAGTCCCGGCAAACAGCTAGATAATGAGTGTGTTTTCATGTCGCATCTTGCTCATTATGCCGAGTGTGTGTGGCATGCTTTATTATTATTTGTTAATTTGTAGAAAGTGTTGATGGTACATGATGCTGCTACTCAGTCATTATAGAGACATATCCATTGTACTAATCTGAGCAAACATAAGTCTTGACACGATGCTCTGGGATTTCAAGTATGAAATCGTTAATCTAACAACAACCATATTTATATACGATGCTAATTTATCCACATCGTATCTCCACAATCACACATCTATTTATGTGGCTGTTGAGCCATTTCTTTCTGAATTCTCAATAATGATAATTTCCTGTGTTTCCAAATAAATAGCGTTTTGAATATTACAGTAGGAATTCGTTAATCTTTGTCTTCCAGACAAATATACACCTGTGCAAAAGTTAAGCACCACGCAATTTTTACGCACATGCGAGGGTATATTCATGTGCAATGAAGAAAGCAATAGCATAAACATTTATGTTCCCATCCATCTTAGTGCAAGAGGTAATAATGCAACTTGAGGAATGCTGATTATGATGGTGGGGAAACACTGTATGTTTTTGTTTGAACTTGAAAACGAGGCCTGAATATGGTTACGTTGACACAACTGACAACTATTGCCCTACAGTTGACACACGTGGCTAGATTGTCATTAATGGTGTCTGAAAACGAAGTTTAACATCTGTGCACGAGTTTGAGACTGTCATTATTAATACCGGGTATATCCACCTTGTGCCTGGATGACGGCCTGGACACGACGTCTCATGCTGGTCACCAACAGACTGATACGCCATTGTGGTATTCGTTGCCATTCAAGATGGAGTGCGTCTGTTAATTCCTGTAGGTTCTGCACAGGAGGATCCCTCCTTCTCACCATGTTTCCCAGAATGTCCCAGATATGCTCAATAGGGTTCATGTCAGGGCTCCTTGCTGGCCATGGTAGGGTTTCGATGGCATTCTGGCGGAGGTATTCATGCACAGCTCTAGCACGATGTGGTCGGGCGTTGTCATCCATGAATATAGGGTGGGTTCCAGGTGCATGATTTACAAAATGAGGGACCACAACTCTATCCAGTATGGAATCTTGATATCTTTGTCCATTTAGTGTTCCAGGTACAGTCAACAGATCCAGCTTACAATCAAATGAGATGCACCCCCATATCATAACGGAACCTCCACCAAATGGAACTTCTTCCATGATGTTACGTTGGTCGTACGCCGTGCGTCTGGACCTCCATATACGAGTTCGACCATCTGTGGCATGAAGGAGGAACCGACTTTCATCGGACCAGTGTACCCGTATCCAGGATCTCATGTTCCAGTGTCTTCTTTCGTTGCACCACCTCAGACGCTCCTCTTTGTGGTGTGCAGTGAGGAGAGGACGTCTGACAGGTCTCCTAGCTTTCATGCCAGCAGCATACAGTCTCCTTTTGACGGTAGACATTGACACTCTATTGCGCGTTTCCCATTGCTGGCTGAGCACTCTGCTGTTGGTGAATGGAGATCTCCTAACAAGGCGTACTAGGGCTCGATCATCACGGGCAGTAGTCTTCTTCGGTCTTCCAGATCTAGGCCTGTCCTTCACCTCGTTAGTTTGCCCATGTTTTGCAATCAAACGACTGATTACAGTATGGTTAATGTTCAGCTGTCTGCCAATCTCTCTGCATGACATACCAGTGGTATGCATGCCTATGATTTGCCATTTCACACGATCACTTAACCTTCGTCTTGCCATGGCGGTTCACAATCAAGAGCTAATTCTCTCTGTACAAATAAACCACGGTCATGAACACAAAATTCCTAATCTTGTCGCCTAAATCTGTATGTAATGTTCTACACCTCAAACTGGACTTTTACATAACTGAACACGTGTGCTGTTTCCCGCCACGCACGGACATCAAGCGGCGTGAAGTCATGCATGCATGTGCATTTCGTACTTGGAATTATGTCAGCTAACGCGGGGACAAAAAGTATGGTAGCCTAGTTGTACCATCATGTTTCTACGTTCTATTGTTTTTGCTGGTGCTTAACTGTTGCACAGGTGTATAGTTTAACTCCTTAAGGGCAAAATTTGGTTAAACAATCAAAATGTGTGGTAATGAATGCTCGTGTTTAGGCAAATCGAATACTATTTTATAGAAATGTATTCCTGGTACTACATGCGTGGTTAACGAGCCCGTCATTTCAGTGGTAACCTGTCAGAAAGCAAATGAGCATTCCTCACGACGACTGCGGAGGCCGGTTTTGATTGGTTTTACCATGAAAGGCTTAATAATAGTATGCAGGACTTTCACTAGGCTCACCACTCATGGGGAATATTATTACTGAATACATAAAATGAGATATATTGTCCTGAAAATAGAAGCACATGTAACTATTTGAATTCATCAATCCTTCTCCTGGTGGTTAAAATGCATCTATCTTCTAAATATTCTTTCAAAATGCATTTGGAATATTGGATCATCCATTATCGGTCAAACTCTGTTGGCAGACCAGTGCAGGGGATTTTTCATAAATTACTAGTTGAACAGCTTGTTTGGTTATCAGTGTTAGCCAGTCATGCAAGCAATACGTTTTCTAATATATTTCTCTCTTGAAGTTCAAATGGTAAATTGTGGGCGGCAGGATCATTAACCATTTGAACCTAAATGACCAAATAGGATAGATTGTTTACAATGTAATGGATATACTGTTGGATATTTTGAAACAAGTGCCTGGGGAATTTGTTTTAAAATATTCACCAGTTGACCTGTATGGCCTTGGAATTGAGGTCCCGCGACTCTAGGCTTGCAGTATTGACAGACTAAAACTTACATTGCACACAATATGTTTAATATGTAACTAAAGTTGCAAGATTTACCAAAATATCTTGTTCTGAACTTTTTAAGCTCACAATAAAATCGCCAAATACAAACCAATGTAAAAATAATCCCTGCCTATGTCCAATATTCACAATTATCATCAGCTGGTATTGAACGTTTCTGTCAAAGATTCTCGACCTGCATTACACCTGTATGTAATATGCGAATACCTCACTATACACGCGTACAAATCAGCGACCAAGGCGTGGAATGAAGGTTTAATTATAGACGGCTCAATCAGTCGTCTTGGCAAAATATCACCTCTTGTTATTAGGGCTTGCATCGTCTCCTCGATGTGCTTTCTAGAGCAAATACATGCACAATTTGATTCATTTGCGCATACGCACACACACGCGCGCACACGGACGCACGCACGCACGCACGCGCACACACACATTGAATTTATATGTTTCTGTGTGACTAGTTCCAAAACCGGCTTATTCCGTTGTAAAATAGACTGACTGGGAGAAATAATCTATCAGCCAACTATTTGCATAACGTACAGCTAGGCGTAACTGTGTGTATGATTGCTAGATCATACTACGTTTCTCAATCCCAGTATATGCATTTTCTGACAGAATTGACCTGCAATCAAGTGGCTTTTAATCTTAGAAGAAATGTCCTTTTGTTGATATCACGTACTGCCTTCTGTTCCAACTTGCACACGTTACAATCAGCAGTATACGTGTATGTATACATACCGATGGTAGGCAGAGCAGATAGAGTAGTTTTATGATATTGGATATGCTTCCCTTTTGCGGATTATACACCCAGTCAGGTTTAACGCTGTAAAGCATTTAGAAGTGGATTATATTTTGCTATGCAGATGCGTAGAGTTGATTGGTATATCGACACCACAACACAGTTCCTAGTCACTTTGCAATAGATAGCATGATTGATGAGCAAGAAGCTCGCTCATCTGTTTATCTAGGATTTACTTTCTTCGCCATACAATAAAAACACAGTGAAAGAGATGGGGCACAGTAGGGAGACTGGCATAGAGGAAGAGAGATAGAGTAGATGCCTACTCAAGTGAAAGACTCTGATACATGCCAATGTATGTTTCCATATTGTCAAATTTGATAATGAAGTTGAGTCAGCTTCCTAATAGTGTCAGAATGAATGTCTACAAGTTCCACCAATATGGTATATGGTTTTTAAGGCATGCCCCGTGTAACACATACTACCAATTGTGTGGATGAATCATAATATTTCTGAAGGACTCCCCTGCGCAAAGTATCCACGTTTAAAAAAAAAAGATTTTTTCCTTGTTTTGCAAAACCTAGTAGGTCGCACGTGCTGTGGACGATTTACAGCATCAAACAGATAATAATGTATTTCTGTGTTTGCCAGCCTTATCAGTGACATGCTTTAGTTTGCAACATGTTGTATAGAAAGCCGTGCATTAATTTAATATGCTCCTGTAATACATGTGTAATTCTCTTAATTGTCTTATGTTTGCTGATGATCTTGCCATAGTGTCAGAAACCCAAAATGCGCTAAACAAATTGAATATTTACTGCAACAAATGGGACCTTACTCTCAACTTAAATAAGACCAAAATAATAATTTTCGATAAAAGTGGGCATTTACTAAAGAGATACATGTATCACTTTACATACATTGGCTCACCGATTGAAGTTGTAAAGTCTTATTGCTATTTAGGTATCGTCTTTACACCATCTGGTAAATTTAAAGCTGCATGTGAAAGACTGGCAGAGCAGGCCAAGAAGGCTTTGTTCAAACTTAAAGTTATCAATGTCGGAAATAATGTGTTAACAGCATTCACGCTATTTCGTTCTTTAATTTTAACCATTTTATCTTATTGTGGAGGAATTTGGGCACCCTTTTACATCAAAGGCATCAATGAACATAACTACATGCAATTAGGAGATAATGTCCCAGTCGAAAAGGTCCTAATTAGCTTCTGTAAATATATACTGGGGGTTAACAGGAAGCTACTAATGCTGCTGTAAGGGGTGAACTCTGGCGATATGCCTTACTCACCACGCTCCTCACACAATCAGCCATATTTTGGATGAGAGTGTGTGACATTGACGCTGAGACAATAGTTCATCAAGCCTATATGCATTCGTATTCCTCATTAGAAGAAGATAACTGAGCTAGCCATTTAAAGAATCTATGGACTAGCTTTAGCCTCGAAGAAATTTGGACCAACCAAAGCACCAGGAATAAAAAGACATGTGCTAAATTACTAACTGATGCCATGGCGTCTAGATACACATCAAACTGGCTGGTCCATGTAAACAGAGATGTCAGAGTCAGTGCACACGATCTACAGATAGAAGTGGGGAGACATACAATTCCCAAAACTCCTGTAGAAAAAAGAGTATGTTCGCTATGTAACATTCAAGCTGTTGAGGATGAAAGACATATTATTCTAAAATGTCC